>QJPP01004138.1:0-131223 GCA_003996215.1 Jaltomata sinuosa
AGGGCATGCGTCTAAAAGCAACCGTACCATAGGGACAGGTGAACGTGGTCTTCTCCTGATCTTCTGGGGCTATAGATATTTGGTTGTACCCCGAATATCCATCTAAAAAGCAATACCAACCTCTTCCAGCTAATCTATCCAGCATCTGATCCATAAAGGGCATGGGGAAATGATCACGGAGAGTACAGGAGTTTAGCTTCCGGTAATCCATACAGACTCGCCAGCCCGTGACAGGTCTTAATGGAATCAGCTCCTTTTTGTCATTTGCTACCACAGTCATTCCTCCCTTCTTAGGAACACATTGCACTGGGCTTACCCATTTGCTATCAGAGATTGGGTAAACCACTCCAGCATCGAGCCATTTGATGATCTCTTTCTTCACCACCTCTTGCATTGGCGGATTCAGTCTCCGCTGGTGCTCGGTGGTGGAAGTGCAATTTTCTTCTAGCTGTATCTTATGAGTACAAATACCTGGTGGGATGCCAATAATATCTGCAATGGTCCAGCCGATTGCTCTCTTGTGTCTCCTCAGAGTGGATAATAACGCTTCAACTTGATATTGCACAAGGTCTGTCGCGATGATTACCGGCAAGGTATCTTTGTCACCTAGAAATGCATACTTCAGATGGCCTGGCAACTCTTTCAACTCTAATACCGGTGCTTCCTCAATAGAAGGCTTTGCAGGAGGTGTTGGTCTGTTCTTTAAATCGAGATCCAATTTCTTTGGGGCGTAACCATATGACCCCATTCCAACCACCGCATTCACAACTTCCTTAAAATCTTTGACACCATCATCATCGAAATTCATCATAACTGCTGCCAATGTCTCTACAGCAAGTCTCTCTTCAACAGAAACGATCACATTAGATTCTGCAACAACATCAATAACCGAGACGACATTCATGTCCCTCGGTTGCTTCATTGATCTGCACACATTAAACTTCACTACCTCATCGTTCAACCTGAAAGTCAACTCGTTGCTCTCCATATCGACCAATACTCTTCCGGTTGCCAAGAAGGGTCGCCCCAAAATAATAGGGACTTCGAAGTCCACTTCGCAGTCCAAAATCACGAAGTCTGCCGGAAATATGAACTTCCCCACCTTCACAAGTACATCATACAAAATACCAACCGGGCGTTTCACCGATCTGTCAGCCATCAATAACCTCATAGTCGTCGGTTTGGGGGCTCCTAAGCCCAACTGCCGGTAAATGGCTAACGGCATCAAGTTTATGCTAGCCCCCAAGTCACAAAGAGCCTTGGCAAAGTTAAACTCCCCTATGGTGCAAGGAATAGTGAACGCACCCGGGTCTTCTTTCTTTTGGACCAGCAACCTTGATGAAATTGCGCTACAATGGTGGAGGTTGTCTTCCGGTTCAAAACTTACCGACCTCTTCTTTGTGATCAAGTCCTTCATGAACTTGGCATAACCGGGCATTTGTTCAAGCGCATCCACCAGAGGGATGTTTACTGATAACTGTTTGAGCATGGTTATGAAGTTCAGGAACTTTCTATCTTCCACTTTCTTCTTCAGCCGCTGTGGGAAAGGAGGTGGTGGCCGAGGCATCATAGTTGGAAGTTTTTTAACCTCCTTGCTTTTATCTGTGAGCACTTGAGTAGCATCTTCTTCCGCGCTGGGTTTTTCAACAGACACTTTCACACCCTCATCGACCATAATTTCAGCATCTACTAACTCATCTTCCTCAGCTACAGCGTCTTTCTGGGTCTGAATTACCGGATGTGTTTCCGATAATGTGTTACCGCTTCTGGTGGTGATTGCCATACAATTTCCGTCATTTCTCAGATTTTGAATGGTGTCACTCGCCAATGTTCCAGCTTTCCTTTGGTTTAGAGACGCCGAGACTTGACTCATTTGTTGCTCTAACTGCTTGATTGAGGTGGAATGAGAATTCACCAATTGACTCAATGATGATAATTCAGATTTCATTTCCTTGACTCCGGAGTCAGTAGATTCCACCTTCAACAACATTTTTGCCATCATATTTTCTCACTTGGACGTCCCTGTCTCATTGCTAGTTCTTTCTCGGTTACCAGGTGGTACGTACAACCCACCTCTATCAGTGTTATTTCTCCAGTTCCCCTGATCACGGTCTCTGTAGCCAGCTTTTTCATGGTAGTTGTCCCTCTGATAGTTCCGACCTTGGTTTCCCTGGCCATTGGACTGGAAACCCCCCAAATAATTCGCCTCCTCATCAGACTCGAACTCTGCTGCTCTACTTTGGGAACTCACAACTTTTACTTTCTCCACATCTGCTGACAGCAAATGTTTTGTCAATAGGTCCATTTGCGTCTTCAGATGGGCCATATCTTGGTCCCGCTCTTCCTCTCTCCTGCGCTGTTCTGCAGACATACCGACTGTATGAGTGCTAGTAGCCGTCTCGGTGTCCCGTGTATGCCAGGCCCTGTTGGTTTTAGTGAGCCGGTCCAGAATAGCTGTGGCATCGATGAAAGTGAGACCCATAAACTCTCCACCTACTGCGTTATCTAGTGTCGGCTTGGTAGCCGAATTCAGTGCCCTGTAGAATGTCTGCATCAAAAACTCATCGTTCAATTGATGGTTAGGGCATTGTGTCAGCTTCTTCTTGAATCGCAGCCAGGTCTCGTGCAATGCTTCGTGAGGTTGCTGCCTAAAATTGCTAATCTCATCCCTCAACTGTATCATCCTAGAGGGAGGAAAGAACCTTTCTAGGAAAGCTCCTTTCAACTCTCCCCAAGTTGCGATAGAGTCGGGGTCAGCTCTGTCAACCATAGCGCTGCCTCCTCAGACAGAGACAACGGAAACAACCTGAGCCTGATCGCTGTCTGACTCACACCAGGCAATTCGAATGACTTGCAGATACCCACAAAGTTCATCAGGTGTCTGTTTGGATCATCACCGGCCGTACCTCGGAATAATCCCTTTAAGTTCAACAGCTGGAGCATTGTGCTAGTTATGTTGAACTTAGCCCCGGGCGCTAGTGGAGGAAGAATAATGGCGCCCGTAGCACCAACTCCGTCTAATGCAATATCATCCTCTATATCTTCGGCATTCAAGTGATGCTGATCATGTTGAGCCCGCTGTTCCGCAGCGAGCCTTTCTGCCTCCATTTGTTGTGCAACCATGGTTTGCCTTAGTGTTCTTGCGAGCTCGGGGTCGTAGGGTAGTATTGGTTCACCCGAGCGTCGGGTACTTGGCATGCACAACTCAGTACCCTGTAATAAACAAAAACAACAAATAAAAGTAAAATCAGGAAATATGACTAAGAGTCAAATAAACACACAAGACTTAATAAACAACCGTATTCCCCGGCAACGGCGCCAAAAATTTGATACGCCCAAATTACAACTCCAATTACGAAGCGTAAGTGGTCACTGTAAAATATAGAACCCAACTAAGATTGGGGTCGATCCCACAGGGAATAAGATGCAAATTAAATCAATAGTGAATTAAATGACTAGTAGTCGATAGTTTCCGGTAAATTGGGGGGTGTTGTATGAACAATATTTAACCAAAGCAAATAATAATGTGCGATTAATAATCAATATGAGAGTGAACTAGGGAAGTGTTCACCATAGCGTCGTAACAATTTCAACTCAAGGTTTAACCGGGTTCGCTCTATATGCATATCACGATGTGATTGAACTTATGGTATCGTCTAAACGTTTCTAAACCAATTAGACAACTTTCCTTTTCAATTCTCTCGAACTTGAAAAGGTGAACTTCCTTATTTCAATCCTAAACATCAAGTAGATTAATCTAGTTACAGCATTAATCATGAGACGAGAGTTGGTAGTCTCGAATCCTTGTAGTTAATCAAATTTCTCGATTTTAATCCCTTTACTCAAGCAAATTAAACCTAGGCATGTTCTAATGTTTGCAACCACCAGAAAATGTTAGTAATTAAATGATTAACCACGTGACAACATAAAGATAGAACCCTACGCTACCCGGAATCTATATTGCTACTTTTGCCATGGCTCCCACAACCCTAGTTGTGGGAAGTTAGTTACTCATGCTCTTAGGAAAAGAGAAGAGATTTATATTCATAATAAAGCGAAAAGAATCTTACAATATAATGAACACAAGCTTCAATTTATCCAAGAACGAGAATCCAAGATCCCAAGAACAATGGAAGAACAAGATTGAAGAAGAAGACAAACGTGGTTGTTGTGTTTCTTCCTCTCAAAAGTCGCTCAAAAAATATCCTAAAACTATTTTGTAAAATGAATAATTAAAATAAACCTAACACAGGGTATTTATAGTAGTCCAGGAAATAAAGTCCAAAAATAGGATTTTCGGGATCCCGTGTCGCGTTGACGGGTCGCCTGACGGACCGTCAAGCATGCGACGGGCCGTCACTCCAAGCCGTCGCCACTATCCAGTGCTTGCTCATATTTAGTTTTAACTTGACGGTTTTGCTGACGGACCGTCACCCATGCGACGGACCGTCACGCCAACCGTCGCTGCTATCCAGTATAGGTTCCCCTTGAGCTCCCACTTGACGGTTCGTTTGACGGTCCGTCAAAGGTGTGACGGGCCGTCGTGCCAGCCGTCGCTGCTATCCAGTGGCTCCTTTAGTTGCTGCCAGGTTTGGTGGCTTGGCTGACGGTCCGTCACAAGTGTGACGAGCCGTCAGGTCCTCCGTCAAACTCAACCTTTGTTACTTAGCTTGGGTAGTTTTACTTCCTTTTTATCCTTGTCTATATTTCCTGCAAATACACCATAAAAACATCAAAAACGACAACGGTTGTTTGAAAATTCACGATTATTCTTAGTTAAAGGAGTCAAAAGTGCCGTAGAATGGCGGCACATCAGTAGTAAGGGATGCCTGAGGGTTTGTTTTCACTTATATGTTTTCCTCGGGTCAATGGGTGTCCATTGAGACTATAGGTAGATTATATTACTTCTATATTATTGTAGAGCTTGTTATGGCATTTTCGTTATTGGTGGTGTAGCAGATGATATCTTGGTATAGTATTGGTCATTTAGGCTTCTGATTATTGATGGATTAGTGGGTTCTATCTTGTTGAGGCACTGATTATATGGCGTTCTGAGCAGTTGTGGGTTAGCGGGTTATATCCTATCGTGGTGTTGGTTAGTGGCTTTTAGATTTCTTATGGTGTAGCTTGTTCTATCCTAGGGTTGTAGTAGTGAGGTTATTTTATGACTATTCTTATCATGAGAGTGTGTTTTTAGCATGATTTTCGTAGTTTTATTGCTTTTAGCATGAGTATGTTTTCTTTCTTTCCTTCTTTCCCTTTTTACTTGAGGTTACCGGCATACAACCATCCTACTTAAATTCTCTCTTTATATATATTGTTGTTGCAAGGATCCAGGTGCATTCTTCTTTCCTTCACCTGTGTTCTGTGTTATATATATTTCTTCTGTGGCTAGCACAAGATGCATGTATTCTCATTGACTTTTATTCGTGCTAGTTTCCGTGTACTTTCTCTGTTTTTTTGTGATTGCTTCTTTGCTTTCTTCTACTTACAACTTTTATAACTTATATGCGCTCAGTCAGCCTATGATTCCTTCTGGGTACCTTTTGCTTATCAATTTGTTCTTATACTACACTTCTGTATCTTTCTGATGTAGATATTAGTGTGAGCTTTAATTGTTGATCGCATGGAGATTCATGAAACATTGGATATTCGAGACTAGGGTGAGCTCCTGACGACCAGGGCTTGACCACATATCATCTTTTGGCACTGCTACTCTTTGTTTATTCGGAGACAGTTGTATATTCTGTTTTGTTATCTCTAGCACTTTGTATTCTATTATAAGATCATGTACTATCGATACCAGATCATGGGTTGGTTTAATTTCTTTATGTATATATATTCATGTTGTTTGCTTTCGCGTTGTTCTATTTTATATCTGCTTCTGCTTATTTTGCATGTTGGTTTAGGTAGTAACCCATTACTAACCATTCCAGATCTACAGGGATTGGTTCGCCTACAAGGGGGTTATAGTTGCCATCATGACTAGAGAAATTGGATCGTGACACTTGTTAATTTATTACACACTGGCCGTTAACTATACAAAATACAATTGCTCCCTAAGGAACTAGTCTAAGCCTGTACAAGGGCTGCTAATGAAAAATATGACGGCAAATGTAAAAGACACAATTCACATATAAAGATTAATGAACGGAAGTTGTTGATTGAGACTCTTGAATCTAAGCACGATCTTCAGCCAAAATGTCACACATCTACAACAAGAAAAGTGTAGGAAGAGTAGCATCAGTACAACCACGTGTACTTATAGGTATTATCGGCCGACTGATATTAGTTCACATAAATCATGTACAAAATTTAACATTAAAATAGATAACTTCCACTTCAACATACAAGCCATATAGTTATTCATACCCAAGTACCTCTGACTAATCCCTAGCATCCCAATATTTAATCCAGTCAAGGGGTGTTTTCACACAATCTTCTTCTCTGTTCACACCAAACATTACTTACTCATCTAGACTTAGTGGTAAGGCATTTCCTACTTCCCAAGTTCTCACAAAAACTACCACAACCCACCTCTCGTTAGGACTTAACTCACAAGGTGTTTGTAGACACAACATTCATTTTCATATGGGCTCATCCAGTAGAATTACCAATGACAATCTACTTATCCCCAACAAACATAAATAATGTCACTATGTATCAACCCACATAGTTATTTAATTAAGGTTCGCAATGGTATTATAAAATGCATATAATTCATTAAAGGTTACTACAAGCAGGTAAAAGAATTCCCCACACATAGAAGCTAAGTCCACCTCGCGTTCGTCAATACAACAAGTACCTTTAGTCTCATTTATAACCACAATACTATCTTGCAATGACTGACTATGAACCAATACAATGATGCATGATATGCTAAATGTAATATCATATGCTGTGATATATACAAGAGTGTACGCACATGCTATGGTTCTTACCACTGCCCACTAGCCATGATCTATAGGGGACCCTTCGTGTCCATGTACCATAGCAACATGTTATCCAATCCACAATAATCATATCATTATCAATTAAATGCAACTAGGATCTCAGACCTATCCCTTATATATATATACATATATATATATACACTTAGCCATTTCAGCTCACTTATCACTTCTTGTTTACTTATCCTATTCATTCAAGAATAATAGGAAAACATGTATATAGTTATATCATGTCTGAAAACCAATCACAAGTTGCATAACTCTATCACATATCATGTAATAAAATGAGTCTCATCTCTAGTTAGATGTGTTGTGCATGTAAGGCTTCACCAAAACTTGTTCATCAAAGAGTATGTCCCAAAACCGCCGTTCAAGTCTTGAAAACCATCCCCTACTGATGTCAATATAAAGTTCATTCTCAGGGTACATGATCATAAATTGTCTTAACCCTTAATGCCTACCAATTTCTCAGAATAACCACATATTTCCATTAAGTAAATCTTGTTAGACACTATTTTATCCCGTAATTTAGGGCCTAATGATTAGGCCAATCTGTTAAGAAATACCAAGTTAACAGAAAAGGAATATAACAAGTTCACATGGGCATCCAAATATCACCACAATTAACATAGGATTTGTTCTAGGAATTGATCACGTTACAGTTTAGTTTTCTTTAAGGTTCATGTATCACCTTTTTATTATGCACAAGGTCTAAGTCTCAAATCATACAACCTAAGCATCACTTTACATGAAAAATTGACAAACACAACATAGCTATTCACAAGTCTCAGATTTATTAATTATTTAGTCATTACCATCTAGACTCCGTGCTCAAAGGCCTAAGCATGTTGTCTCCATCAATTTCTATACCAAATTTATGCTTACTAATTAAGTCTTGCTACTATTTAACCATAACCTACCTCAATTATCGAGCTGCTCCTAAGATGCATGCACTTTGCATATTGCTCTCATCCCTAAAAGTCTAAAGGATGAATCACCATGAGGGAGGGAGAATTTTCCCCTCTTTCTGAGTGTTTTTCCTCTCTTTTCTTGATTTTCTAGGGTTTGAAGAATGCCGGGATATTTCTAGGAGAAGGTATCCTTTTTGGAAAAGAGTTTAGAGGCTTAATCTTTTAATCCAGGGTTCTTCCCCAAGTGCTTCATCGCGATGAAGACCTCTTCATCATGACAGACTATCACGATGAGGCCTTTCTCGCTGTAATGAGCCTTCACGAAGAGCTTCAGCTTGCAATGACGAGGAGCACTGGTAGCTAATATTTAACATATTTTACACTCATGCTTTTTTAAACCACACAAAATCAATCCCACGATTACCAAAATTATTAATTTGGTCATTTTATCGCAACTTTAATAATGTTTGGATGAGTCTTTACACATGTATACATAGCTTATTAATTCAAGCACAATATGAAAACACTCATCATTCAACTCAATTATCAATTCAGGTCCACATAGTACACCAATATGCAAGTACATACTTTATCTAGACACTTAGTCAAATTCAACAATTTACCATTTCATGTAATAAACCAATATCCACCAACACACAAAATTAAAAGTATGCCCCAAGGCCAATCAACAACTTATAATACAAGTCTTATCAAACCATATTCATCTAATTCAAGTATGTCCAAAGACCAAATAATCTAGTATTCATTTTACTATAGGTTAAGCTATAGTATCTAGCCAAGTCGTTCTCACACCTTTGCGATAGAACCTCGCTTCTCTAATTTATCGATAAAGTTCTCACACTATCCATACTTTTTAGATGATTATCCTTTAAAACATCATTCTACGCAACACTCAGGGGTTACAACAATTAGTTTAGTAAATAAAACAACATTAAGCCAACCACATAAGGTCTGAGACAATTTCACATAAGTTGCCAAGTTGTAAAACAGTAATCAAGAATGCAAGTTAAGACATTTGATTTTGTCGCAATTCAATTTCATATCTCACATTAGTTTCGGCTTCCACTACAACAATGAATTACTATCTATTCCTCATAAGTCACATGGCTTGAATTCCAATTAACATTCACATCAAGTTACACAAAATGTAAACATGTCTATTTACAAAGATTATAGTCTTACAAATTTATTCTAACTAAATTCCATCCAGAATTCGTGCTCAAAGACCTAATCATGTATTTTCCCATTAATTTTACACAGTGTATACATTTAGCTAATCCAAGTCTACTACTCATAAACTATAACCTACCTCAACCGACGATCATGGAAAATGCAATCTACACCACAGATGCTCCTTATCTTCCTTCATACCTTAGAATATATAATTATCCAATAAATAAGTAATTATAAGAGTAATTAATCAATTACTCTTCAATAAACACTTTGAGAGTTCAATCCACTAGTTCTACCTCTTAACCGAGGTTTGTCGAGTTCCCCAAGGATCAATTAATCATCAACTAGCACATAATATTCATATAATCCATACCCATAAAGTTTCTAATAAAGATTACCCCCTTTTAGCTATTTTTATGCCTAAAGGTCTCATCTTTATGGAACCCAAGGTTCTCCATTAGCCCTAATCATATTTAGAAGTATCAATTTCATGCTTGGAATAAAAAAAAATCCTAGGATCAATTTTATGTGATAATACACATACCCATAGATTTTCTCCATAATTTCATGAACCTAGGATTCTAACCATAAGAATTTCACCATAATTCCCCATTCTAAAGATTCTAGAAGAATAATGGATTAATCAATGTAAAAAGGGAGTAAAAATCCTATCACAACAAAGAATTTTCACCCTAGCCTTTGGAAAATTGCCGCTCTAAGGTTTTAGAATGAGGTTTTAGAGTAATGGGGCATAAGACACTGAAAAAGGCACTTAACATGTATTCTTCCCCATATAGCTCATGGTGATAATCCATTTCTCATTGGAATGACTCGTCACAATGAGTACACCTTCGTTGCGATGAGCCCCGCTATCTAGCAAAGACACCCTTCAGTAAAAAGACCATAACTTTCTATTCTGGACACAAAATAAATATTGGTTGATGGAGTTGGAAAGAAGACTCGAAGACCTTTAATTTAATGGGTCTTGGGCTTATTAATTCTTCATATTCTAGGAGTGATGCTTATTTTAACTTGACCCTAGCAAAATCTTATATCAAAACTCAATAGGTAAGAACGTTTTTAACACAACTTTGTGCTAGGTTTTCTGTGAGACCTTAGTTCATGTCTAATGTACTTCCAAACTAAAGAATTGATCCTAACACCTATGGAAATTAGGATCTTATGCCTTTACCAAAGATATTTTCAGTAACGACAGAATGGACCATTACATGTTGTTTGAACAAGTCTTATCATTATTGTAGCTTTTGAATTTTTGATGAAGATAATGTTTTTGTAAAAATATTAACTGGATTGTAAATTTATAGTTATTAATGGAGTATTTAAATCATCTCTAATGAATAATTGACATGTGGATGAGATGAGTCTATTGCGTATCACAAAAGTCTAAAATATTATGTCGCATACCAATAAACTAAGAGAATCAAAGAGACATCTTTTGCAGTTCTTAGAAATAGACATGATTACACACCTTTTCAGATTCATTCAAGATATAAATTGTATTTGCAGTAGCTTTACTAAAATACAAGTGGGATCCTATCTCACATTCAAGCAGCACATTGTTCTCTTGTGGCCAAGGATGTTAGGCCAAAAAGTTATATATTTAGCAACTATTTGCCTCACATTTCGTACTTTTTTTAGCTCCTTGAGTATTGATTTTACGAATTATGCTTATGTTGGGTGTTTTGATGTGTGAGAATAAAGCAATGTCAAGATGAAGAATTCTAGATTAAAAATGAATAAAAAATGATAAGTTATATACATACATACATATACACACACATATGTACAACCAAAAGTTACAATTTCAATTGAAAGAGAAGAAAAATATACATGCAATAACACGTGGCTAGATTTAAAGACCAAAACGAAAAAGGAGCAGCAACAAAATTTGCCACTGCCTCGGTAGCATGGTGTTGTGCCCAAGGTGTATCCCAGAGCATCACACATTGAAAAGCCGAGCCTAATTTTTTAAATTTATTTTAGACCTAGTTATTTTATTTGAGACTTTTTCCTACAACTATAAATAATTCATGAGAACACTATTTATATAATTTTTGACTCAGGAATTTCAAGGAGCCACCGTGGAGGCTGGAGAAAATTGATTTAATCTTTTCTTCTTCATTTATTTTTTTTTTAATTTTTTTTTAGGATGATTTCTTATAGTTCTCCCATGTCAATATAGAGCTAAACTTCTTATGCAAGATTATGATAGCTTCATGATCATTGGTGTATGAATTTTAATTGACTTGTTAATATAGATATTGTTTTGCTATGACTTGTGCAATTACTTGCTTTTTCCTGAGCTTAATTATTTTTTGCTTGATTACCATTAAAATACTATATGTGGCGTGTAATTAAACTTACAAGAGGAAAATGGCATGCATAATAAGAAAATGTAGTACTTAGTTGTGATTCTTATAGGAAAAAGAAAATGATTTGCTAAGATGGATAGGCGTAAACATGTTGACCTTGCCCAGTAGATACAAATAACATATCATATGCAATTTACTATCGATTAACGATCACAGAAATATAGGCATAAGAAATAGTCGAGTCGTTTAAAGTTGTTGATAAAATGCTCAATAATGTAATATCAACATGCAACTAGTAACACGATAGAAAATCAAAGTCAGTTCAAGTGATTACTCAACATGATTACTAGCGAATCCATAGCCCTAGATTGATTTTTTATCTCATTGATTACATAAAAATGTGCTCTCCATCTGATTAGTTATTTATCAATTATTTTTTTCTTTTTAAATTTAGTTAATTCATAATTATAACAACTTATTTAGTCGTTATTAAAAGGCACCTCATTGCGGGTTACGTGAACTATTAAAATGTGCTCTCAAATAAATTTAGGGTGACACAACGAAAAATTTCATAATTGGAAATTTCACTCGAGCTGACATCATCCCGCTATAGCGAGAATTTTCCCACTATAGCGAGAATTTTCCTGCTATAGCGCCGCCATAGTAGTGGCTGGCAGGCTGCTATAGCAGGCTGATGAAACCAGTAACCTAGAACATGAGTTTATTATTTTAGTTTCTCCTATTTAGTTGGAAAAAAGGATGAGAGTTGTTCCAAAAACCCTCTTAGGGTGCCTCATGTCTTAGAAACAATTGAGAGGAGGGATTTCTACTAGGATGGAGTAAAACCCATGGATTCCACGCAGATTCCTCATCAGGATTTGCCTTCACAAGGACAAAGCTCGCATTCAGACTATGTAGCAGCTGCTTGGTATCAAGGTAGAATAGGTTTAGTTAAGTAGATTAGACCCGGTTGAAATACATGGTATAATGTAGATTCGCAAGAGATTGCATGCTTAGACCCTCGTGTACGGTGTTTGGATAGATAAAACATATTGAACATTGCTATTTGGGGTGGAAAATTACTATTATTAATAATGTTGACCCTGTGCTTGATTGTTTAAGTTTAAGTTATGCTTTTTTGATATGATATCATCCGGTACAAGCCCTAAGAGGTCATTTACTAGGAGCCAAGATAAAGAGATCCAAGCCTTACATCTCATATCATGAAGAAAGAGGCTTTGGAGACCATTGAGGAGCGTCGATCAAGGATCTATAACTTATGGATGATCGTATTGGAAGAACAGGCTGCCAGCTATTCTGCTTAGTAGTGAGACTAGAGAGGTGACACGCACAATGCTTGGTGCATTTTGCATTAGCAACTTTGAACATGGTGTGCGTTGGGCATAAGGCTTGGTGCATTTGGCATCAACCTCCGCATATTGTGCATCATGAGCCGAGTTTAGAGTATTTGAAGGCCAATTTTGGGCCTTTAATTGTACAAGAAGAATACTATAAATACATGCCTAAGTTATTTACATTCCTTAGATTTTGATGAATATTGAATTGCTTCGAAAGCTTCTAGTTGCTATTGTTAGCATATAGTCATTGGGTGGATTTCCCAATTAGTTAATCTAGTATAGAAATCTATTGGGTGGATTCCTAATAGTCTTTTGGGTAGATTCCTAATAGTTAGTTCAGTGATTAGGGGTGGATTTCATTGATTGCTTGTTAACTTCTTTTAATTAATCATAGAGTCATCTATTTGTGGATTCATTTGTTTGTCTCTTTGTTAGATTGAGGGATTATTGTTTGTTGAACAAGTTAAATTGGGAGGTAAAGGTATAAAGTTCTTTGTTGCTCATAAACTTGATTAATTAGCTTTAATCCACATATCTTTTGTTTATTTAATTTCTACATTTATATTTCAATTAGTCTCCCTAATCGAGATCTTATCATTTTATATCAGAGCTTAGGATAATAGATTGTTCCCATAATTCTTAATCCTAGGTTCATAAATTTGAAAATTTCAAAAAGATTTGGTTAAAAACGTTTTTGGAAAATTATGCATAAAAATTGTTTGATCTAGTGTTTTTGTTTGAAAATCTGATACTAGAATTGTGCTCTAGTCTCAATTAAGTTTAGATCTGAGATTTGGGCTTGTTTGGAGTTGAATTGAAGAATTTACCATTGTTGGGTGAAGAAGCTTGAAGAACAGGTTAAATATCTGGGTTGATTTGAGACTTCAAACCTATTGGACTTTTATTTCCTAGTCATAAGGAGCTTGAATCTCAAATTTGGAAGGATTTGGTTAAGGTTTGAAGGACTCACCATTTTTGATGTTTGAAGAACTTGAAGAACACAAAATGTGTCTCTTCAATTTGGAGTGATTTGATTCTAATTTGTAGTGGGCTTTGTTTTCTATATAAAGGAGAGGCTACATTTCAAATTTGGAGTCAATCTGAGTTAAATGAGAGAGTTAAAAATTTGATATTCATAGGTGTTGTTGGTGTTCTTCAAGGTGTTGATTGAAGAAGAAGGTGAATTAAAGGTGTTTGATTCAAAAAAGAAGTAAGGAAAAGAGTACTTGTGTTGGTACCAAAATAAATTTACCAAAAAGGGAAAGTACTAGGAGCAAAAAGTACCAAAAAGCTAAAATAGAGTACAAATCGGAGGCTTCAGGTGTTGTGCCTAGGGCAGGTGTGAAGTAGAGTACGTTGGGCACTTTGCTTGGTGCATTTTGGACCAGAACTTTGCACCAGGGAAGGTGTGATTCTAGTTTAGGTGTGCGAAGTAAGGTGCGTTGGGCACTTCCCTTGTGCGTTTCGCATCAGCCTCCGCACCAACCGACAGTTGCAAAGCCGATTCGCTCAAACAAATCTCAGGTTCTATCTTCTTTGTTTCCTTTTTTTGATTCTCCTATCATATAGAAATCTTAAGACTAATTAACAATAAGTATTTATTCTACTTAGTTATGATTAAATCTCTTGCGTCCATGTCATTTCGTACCAATTTGTCACGACCCAATTTCTTGATCATGATGGCACCTACAACCCCCCAGTAGGCGAACCAACCCCCATAGTCCAGAACGATTAGTAATGGGCTACTATACAACAAGTAAGCAAAAGAATAGTAAATAAGCAGAAGCAAGAGAATAAGATAAAGAAATAAGCAACATGAAAGCATAAGCGGAAGCTAAACCAAACCCAAAACCTGGTATCATAGTATAAGAGTCGGTACTAAATATACAGAGTATAAAGGATCCAAAAGAATATATACATATGTCTCTAAGTAATATGGAGTTCATAATACAAAAGATTAGCTAAAATCTAATACCTGGTCGTCAAGAGCTCACCCTCAACCTCAGATAGTCTAAAAGATCAGCCCGCACGAGTTTCTAATGAATCAGCGGCAATGGCCCATACCTGTATCTGCACCAAAAAGATGCAGAGCCTAGTATGAGCACTAATTGCAAAGCAACAGGTACCCAGTAGGCATCATAGTGCATCTAAGATATAAAAATAATAATATAGAAAAAAAAACAAGTAGTCATAGAAACAACGAATAAGTACACGAAAGCTAGCACAGAAGGATACCAGAAGAAAATAATGCACTAGGCTAGCTAATAGAAATATACATCACAGAACACAAGTGAAGAAAGAAAGAATACACCTGGAGTCCTTGCAATAACAATATATAAAGAGGGTCTAAGAAGAAGGCAGTATACCAGTAACCTCAAGCAAAAAGGGGGAAGGAAGGGAAATAACAATAATCATGCTCGAAAACAAGACTAATAACCAAGTCATGCTAGTAATATCACTCTCAAGTCAGGAATAATCAATTGAAAGCATGTATAATGATCAAGAGAACCAAAAGTATATAATACAACTCTCAATTTACCTACAGTCCCAATGGTCACCTATACACCCGAGGAACGCATACAAGTGAAGTCAAACCCTCCGGCGTTCCATACTATCAGAGAGTACAATCAGCAAAGAACAAACAAAGGTGGAATTTAACGCAAATGAATAATATAATCTAATAGTGAAAACCAGGTGGAAAAATAACTCCATATGTACCTCCTCCGGTGCCTATGGGCCCAGCAGGTAGGATCCATGGAAGGACACAACCTGTATACCTCAACTACACTGCATACCCCTTCTCCAGCATACTCATCACATAGCCCTTGGTCCGGATTGGCAATGTCCATGGAGATCCTTGATCACATACTGAATCTCAAGTCTCAATAACAATCCAGAGTGTGTTCGGATCCAAATACATAGCCAAAGTCTCGAAAATGCATTCCCAGAGACTACCTAGGTCTAAAATAGTGAATCAAGCTTCAAAAACCCCATCAAAGGTGCCCGGGCATAACCAGGTCTAAAACAATAGTAAAATCACTGTGATGCTTGGCCCGAATGAGTCTAGTACCATCTCAAATTAATAGAAAATCAAATTTAGCACTATGGCCCAACCGAGTCTAGTATAAGTATGAAAACAATGATAACATCATCCTTTTTAACTCTCTTACTCCAAGAAGATCCATGAAAATAATTCCAAACCTACTATAACCATTTTTCTTTATCGAAAATGGGCCTTTGGGGCCATGCAAGATTTAGAAAACCATCAATAGTCGGCCTGAAGCCAAAACAGTAGTAAAACATATGTAAAACTTCTTTATATGCATTAGAATGACATGCTCAATCACAAACAGTAGCCCAATGACTCACAATCAACATATCGGTCCTGCACAGGCTCAAATCTCTCTACAACAAATATAACCAGCTCAATAATCAAATAATTATATCTGGGGCTCGCAAAAATTCCCAAGTTATCCACCTTCTATGGTCCAGAGTCAGTTACAATCCCACAAAGGACCACAAGGGTGATATTATCAACTACAATGAATACTACAATCATCAGTGTGAAAATAAGATGGACATGAAGAAGCAGACAAGGTATGGGGTACCAAGATAATAAACCCTACCCAAGGATGCTAATTAGTACAATTATAACCTATATAAACAAAGTCTAGAAGAGTTAAATCATAACCTATTTGTCGTCCGATGACAAGCTGCTAGAATGACAATGTCCATGACCGAACCGCTCCGAGGAGATCCGAGACAAAATCAAACTATCAAGAACATGAACTATGCATTAAAATAAGACTAATGATATCCATATTGCTATAATTATACCCGAGTTAAATTTTGGGTCACCGGTGGGCCCGTGGGCCCTATAACCTAAAACTGGAAATGAATGAGTGCACGATGATCACAATGACCCAATGAGTGCATGCTCAAATAATTAGAAGAATTTGACCATAAAATCGGGTTAAAACAGCCCACCCAACAAGAGAATTCAAAGAGGGAATTCAAAGGGATTTAATCAAAAATTAGCAAGAAAACTTACCGAATTGTCACGAAACAACCACGAATCAAGGATGATCTTCCTAAAAGAATTTGGATGGCCAGAAGTGGAGAAATGGTGTTTTAGGAGCTGGTTGCAATGGTTGAACAAGTTGGGTTTAAAATTAATTAAAAGGAAGAAGAAGGCCAACTTAAAGCCTGCCAGCACTACCTCTACGTACACGGTAGGGCTCTACCTACATGGTCAATGTGTACATGGATGGGCACTGGTGCACGTGTAGGGTAGGTGCTGGTCAAGCCACGTGCTGCCCAGCGTGCACGTGGGAAGGAGAGTGTGCGCGCGGCCATGCGCATGCGGCCCACGCAATAAATAAGTGAAGGCTAAGAGTAGGGGCGGCTGGCACACTGTTGTGTGCATGTAGCCATGCCCATGCGTAGGCGATGGCCTGCTGGTGCATTGTGATTACCCTTCGGTCATCTTCGCGTTTACACATTTATTGTACTGTTAGAGCTTTACTGTAGCAGTCCCAAGTAATTTATGTCTTGCTGGCACCAGTAGTTTGGTAACCTGGACATTCGTTTGGGCATTTTGGCCGTTTGCCTGTTTTAGAGCTTTAACTTAGAATATCATTGACTTTAATCAACATTCTTAGCTAACGTCCTCAAAATTGAATTCTGACAGTTCCATTAGCTCTGAAGTGTTGAGTTTTGTCTAGTTAGACCTTTAGTCGAGGCCTAAGAACTTTTGGTGTGGGTATTGTGCTATTTTCTGTATTTTCAGGCCAATTGGAGTTGAAACTGTAACTTTGGGTGACTTTTGATAATTGTGGCATCAAATTTGAAATCCGACAATTCCATCGACTCTGGAGTGTGGAGTTTGGGTTAGGTAGATGGCTAGTTCAAGTTCCGTGTGAGCCGGGCTCATTTTGGGTATTTGGTCGTGGGTTGGTTAGAGTTGACTCAGGTCAACATTTCCCCGAAATGACCTCGAATGGAAGTTTTGTCAATTCCGTTGAGTTCGGAACATCGTTTCCACTCTGTTTGTATTGTTTCTTTTTAAATATCGGTTTTTGATTGTGCCAAGAATGCCCTGTTGTGTTTTGGAAAACTGCAGACTTTTGGTGTTGCAGGTGCAGGCCCCAGGCCTTAATTGCGATTGCTAGCCTCGTCCCTCGCGACCGTGATGAAGCACTTGGACTCCTGTTCTTCGCAATCGCGTGATCATCTATCGCGATCGCGATCGCGATGAAGTTCCTTCCTCTTTGTTCTTCGTGATCACGTGGCTAGCCTTTGGATCGCGATGGTCTAGCCAATGTGGTCCTCGTGACCGCGAGGGGTCCCTTCGCGATTGTGATGACAGAACCCTAGGCAGTATATAAACCCTTAACTCCATCTTCTTCACTCAAAATACAAATTCTCCATTGATAAAAGCTCCAAATTCATCTAAACTCGGTATATAATCAATCCTTGGTGTTGGGGTGCAAATTTCTTGGCCTTGGTCATTCCTCCATCATAAATTGTAAGTTTTATCCACTTTATTCCGTCTAATTCTCTCATTTGATTCTTCAATAGTTCTTATAGTTGGCTGGCTGGTTTGAGCAATTTTCTTTGAAAAAATTCTCTCTACAATATGAGCATGCACGCCTTGGAGTATGGTGATCGTCATGTGCTTCTTCATTTCCGGTTTTGGGTTGCGGGGTCCACGGGCCCACTGGTGATCCGAATTTCGACCCGGCTACAATTATAGCATTATGGGTATCATTAGACTCGTTGTAATGTTTTATTCGTGTTTTTGATAGTTTAATCATCGTTTGGGATCTCTCGAAGTGATACGGGCTTAGATTTCATTGTCCCAGCAGCTTATCATCGGACGACAAGTTGGTTACGTTCTAAACTCCCTGGACTTAGCATATATCAGATAAAATTGTACTAGATGGCATCCTTGGGTTGGGTTATTAGGTTGGTACCACAGACTTTGACCGTTTTTCAATGATTCGCCTCGTTTCTTTTCTCCGCTATGTGTAGTATTCTTCTTAGTTTATAGTAATCACCCTTGCGGTCTTGTGGGGCCTTGTTTGTTTCTGGACTATAGATGGTGGGTTATTCGAGGCTTCCTGTGAGTCCTGAGCATTATTATCGTGATATTATGTTGGCTATCTGTGCTGTATAGCGATTGGAGCCTATTCAGGGCCGATAGGTTATTTGTGGGATGGGGGCGACTGTTGTTATTGTGTATGCCATTCATCATGCATATAGATAGAGGGGATTTCTTCTTGATTTTACTATAGTTTTGGCTTCGGGCAGACTATTGCTGGATTTCGAAACCTTGCATGGGTCGTGTGGCCCATTTTCGATGAAATTGATTTAAAAAGAGTTTGATAACGCTTTGATGTGTCTTCTTGGGGTAAGGGAGTTTTAAAGGATATTTTATCACTAGCTCCACTTATACTAGACTCGATGGGGTCAAGCGCTAGACTTATTTTACCATAGCTTCTGGGGTGATGCTAGACTAGGCGGGGCCGTGTGCTAGAACTATTAGACTTACTGTTTTAGACCTGGATACCCTCCAGGCAGCCTTACTGGGGGACTTTTTTGAGATTGAGGGGCATCTAGTATGTTGGTCAGGGGCCTTTATAGACCTCGCTATTCTGGACCAGGGGCTACATATCGCGAGTACCGGAGGGAGGGTATATGTTATAGCAGAGGTATACGGGTGGGACCTTCTATGGATCCTATCTTCTGGGCCTTATAGGACACCGAAAGTGGGTAACATGCGGTACTTATATCACATTGGGATTTTGTCATGCATCATATGATTCATTGTTTGAGGTTCCACCCTTATTTGCTGTTTGTTGATTGTACACTCTGGTAATATGGGATGTCGGAGGGTTTGTTTTCACTTGATTTTGTTCCCCAGTTGTATGGGCGGTCGAGGGAATGTAGGTAGACTCTTGTTACTTTATGGTGGTGTTATCCCATGTTATGGTTATATTTTTGAGATTGTATACTGCTAGGTAATTAGCTTCTAGGCTAGAGATTTGTATGATTAGTTTGTAATTGATTGCTATTCCCGAGCATGACTATCCTTACTCTTCTCTTCCTCCCCTTGTACTTGAGGTTACCGGTATACCGTCTACTTCTAAAACCTATTATGTATATATTGTTATTGCAAGGATCCCAGGTGCATTATTTCTTGCTTACACATGAGCCTGTTGTGTATATATTCTACTTGTTAGCCATGTATGTTATTTCTGTTGTCTTCCCTCTGGGCTAGATCCTGTGTACTTTTTAGTAGAATTCTGTGACTACTTGATTCTATTATGTCAGTTACTACGATTTTATCTTATATGTGCGCAGTCGGACTATGATACCTATTATGTACCTTATGCTTTGCATTTTATGCTCATATTACAGTCTGCATCTTCTGGTGCAGATCCTATTGTGAGCCATCACCGCTAGCTTATGGGAGACTCGTGCTTGGAGATTTTGGACTGTCCCAAACTGAGGGTCAGCTCTTGGCGATCAGAGCTTGATTTTAGTTTGCCTTTTGTATATATTGTACTCTCGTAGTTCAGAGATATGATGCATATATTATTTTGTACCCTTGGTGCTCTTTATGTAGATCCGACTCTCATACGCTATGATACCAGGTTTTGGGTTTGGTGTAGCTTCCGCATTGTATATATTATTCTTGTTATCTATTTTTCTCTTGTTCCCTTGCTTCCGCTTATCAAATTGTTCTTCTACTTAAGTTGACAGAATGTGGCCCATTACTAACTGTTCTGGGCCCTAGGTTGATATCAGAGCCCTAGGTTCACTGGTGTAATTGGTATGGGAGCTAATGTCTAGTAGAGTACTACCAATCTTCGGGAGGTTATAGTTACATCTTAGGAAAATTGGACTTTTCTTGTTTTTATCTCTTGCGTAGTACCCTTGAAAGTTTATGTAAATCTCACATATTCTGGTTAACTCCTCTGCTAATTGTTCGTACAAGACCTTCGACTTCTAGCGGAGGAGAGCCTCCTTGCTCTGCCCCTCTGACTCCAGCCAGGGGTCGGGGTGGTTGCAAGGGTAGAGGTAGAGGCCATCCCAGAGCAGCAGCACCAGCTAGAGCTGCTAGAGTTGAGATAGAGCTCGAGTTTGACTATGAGCCAGAGTTTGATCCTGAGCAGCAACATGTGGGCCCGGGGATAGCCCAGGTACCACCAGCTCCAGTGCTAGTTCAAGCACCAATATATGTGCCAGCTTCAGCCCCAGCTCAGTCTTCAGATGTTTGGGGTTTACTACTTCAGCTGTTGGGTATGATTGGAGAGAGACCTTCAGAGATAGCACCGACACCCGCTCAAAGGGCAACCCTAACCTTCTACTGTGGCTCCCTATGCGGAGGTTGTTCCAGTCCCATCAGTTGCACAACCTCTTGCTCCTTGCCCAGCTATGACTGATGAGGAGCAAAAGGCTTTGAATAGATTTCTGAGATTGCCACCGCCGAGATTTGCAGGTACATCGAGTTAGGACTCACATTATTTTATTACTACATGTGAGGTGATGTTGCACCATATGGGTTTGTTAGAGACTCACGGAGTCGGTTATACCAACTATAAGTTGAAAGGTCCAGCGAAGCTATGGTGGAAGGCACAAGTTGCTTGCAGACCTTCTACATCACCTCAGTTGTCTTGGTCTGAGTTCTATGAGGCCTTTATGGCAAAGTTCTTGCCTCAGAGTGATCGTGAGCATCACATGGAGCAGTTTACTAGGTTTATGCATGGATCTATGACTATATCTGAGTATGAGACCTATTTGAATTAGCTAGCATCATTTGGAGCTATGATCATTCCTACCAAGGCAGATAGGATTCACAGATTTGTATGGGGTTTGAGGCCAGAGATTAGACAGCCAGCTGAGATATTGGTTGCCGGTGGTAGGTCATTTTAGGCTATCGCAGTCTATGCCCGCACTGTGGAGGATTTACATTGACATGATCAGGGGGCCAGATATAATAGGCCTCAACATCAGGGTGGCTACAGTGGTTCTCATAAAGGCAGTAGAGGTTCGGGCTAGTGGGGTCGAGGTTATCAACCTCCACAGCATCAGGGTCAGACTAGTAGACTAGTTTAGGCTTAGCTGCAGGCTTCAAGTAGTTCTAAGTTTGAGCAGGTTCAGTATTCAAGGGGTGCAACTTCGGGGGCATCAGGCCGTGGTGGCCATTCAAGTTTGGTTGGTTCATCTTGATAGGGTGGGCCATTAGGGTCCTACTACAAATGTAGTGTTAGAAGTCACTATGCCAGAGATTGTCCTTAGTGGGGCTCAGCTTTCTATGAGTGTGGGGTTAGTTGTCACCTTGCTAGAGAGTTCCCCCAGCAGGGTATGGTTCAATCTGCAGCTCAGCCGGCTCAGCCCAAGAGAGCAGATCAGCCTCCAGCTAGAGAGGGAGGTGGTCAGATTAGGGGTGGTGGCCCGCATGGTAGAGCAAGTGGTAGGGATGGCGGTCGGGCAGTTGGAGGTCATCGTCAGTTCTATGCGGTCCCTAGGAGACCGAAGGCAGAGGCCTTAGATGCCGTGATTACAGGTATGATTTATGTATGTCGTGAGCCAGCTTATGCTTTATTTGATCCTGGATTCACTTGTTCGTATGTATCTGCTTACTTTCTGCCTTGTTTGGGTTTGGATAGTGAGCCATTATTTGTGCCTATTTTACTTTGACCCCAGTAGGAGATTCTTTAATAGTGGATCGAATTGCGAGATCTTGCATGATATCTGTTGGTGATTCAGAGACTTGGGATGAATTGATGATTCCTTATATGTTAGATTTTGATGTGATACTGCGCATGAACTGGTTATCCCCTCACCGTGCGGTTTTGAATTATTATGCTAAGACTGTTACCATAGCCATGCTTGATATATCCCCGATTGTGTGGCAGGGTTCTGTTAGCCATGCACCATCAGGGATCATATCTTGTTTACGAGCTAGGAAGTTGATTTCTTGAGGGTTTCTAGCTTATCTAGCATATGTCCGAGATGTTAGTGCTGACCCTACATCCCCTCAATCCATTACTGTGGTTAGAGACTTCCTAGATGTGTTTCCTAACAACCTACCAGGCCGTCCACCTGAGAGGGATATTGATTTCTCCGTTGAGTTAGAGCCAAGCACCAGGCCTATTTCTATTTCTCCCTACCATATGGCTCCTGCTGAGTTAAGGGAGCTTAAGGAGCAGCTCTAGGATTTGTTAGCTAAGGGGTTTATTAGACTGAGTGTGTCTCCTTGGGGTGCTCCTGTCCTCTTCTTGAAGAAGAAGGATGGGTCGATGCGGATGTGTATTGACCCTCGGCAGTTGAATAAGGTGGCAGTGAAGAATAGGTATCTGATACCCAGGATTGCTGACTTATTTGATTAGTTTCAGGGTTCCACCGTGTTTTCAAAGATTGATCCGAGGTCCGGCTACTATCAGTTGAGGATTAGGGTTGAGGATATCCCTAAGAAAACATTCAGGACACATTATGGCCATTATGAGTTCCTGGTGATGTCTTTTGGGTTGACTAATGCCCCCGCAGCCTTCATGGACATGATGCACATGGTGCTTAGCCCATACTTGGATATGTTCATGATAGTTTTCATTGATAACATTCTGATATACTCGAGGAGTAGGGACGAGCATGTGCAACATTTGAGGACTATACTTCAGACTTTGAGAGATCATTGGCTTTATCCCAAGTTCTCAAAGTGTGAGTTTTGGCTTGATTCAGTTGCATTCCTAGGGCACGTGGTGTCTAAGGATATGATTAGAGTTGATCCGGGTAAGATTTTTGCGGTTCGTGATTGGCCTAGACCTACTATTCCTACTGAGGTTCGTAGCTTTGTTAGGTAAGACAAGTACTACAGATGGTTTGTTGAGGGATTTCATTCCATAGCAGCACCCTTGACTATGATGACTAGGAAGGATGTTCCATTTCAGTGGTCCAATCAGTGTAAGGATAACTTCCAAAGGCTTAAAGCCTTATTGACTTCAGCTCTAGTTTTGACTTTACCGATTGAGGGTAAGAGTTTCTTTGTGTATTGCTATGCTTCTGGGATTGGTCTTAGTTGTGTGTTGATGCAGCAGGGTCGAGTGATAGAATATGCATCGAGGCAACTGAAGGTTCAAGAGCGCAACTGCCCCACTCATGACTTGGAATTGGCGGCGGTAGTCTTTGCGCTCAAGATATGGAGGCACTATCTATATGGAGTTCATTGCAAGATATTCACTGACCATCGTAGTCTTCACTACATTACGAGCCAGCACAAGCTAAACTCGAGGCAGAGGAGATGGATTTAGTTGCTGAAGGACTATGATTTCACTATTTTATACCATCCGGGAAAGGCAAATATGGTAGCAGATGCCTCAAGTCGTAAGGCGATGAGTATGGGCAGCCTAGATTCACTTTAAGTTTTGGAGCAACCGTTGGCCTTGGATATCCAGTCCTTGGCTAACTATTTTGTTAGGCTTGATTTATCGGATCCCTGCAGAGTTCTTGCCAGTATTGAGGTTTGCTCTACTCTAGCCGATTAGATCATTAAGATTCTACAGTTTGAGTATCAGAGTTTGTGTGACCTTCATGATCAGGTAGTTTAAGGTGAGTCCATTTAGGCTGCTTTGGGTTCTGATGGTATTCTGAGGTTTGATAGGCGACTTTGTGTTCCAAGGGTTAGTGACTTGATTCAGCTGATACTTCGCGAGACCTATTGTTCTAGATATTCCATTCATCCGGGCATTGCGAAGATGTATAGAGATTTGAGGCAGCTTTACTAGTGGAGTGGTATGAAGCAGGACATGGCAACGTTTGTTTCTCGGTGCTTGAATTGTCAACAGGTTAAGTTCGAGCACGTGAGACCGGGTGGTTTGATGCAGTGACTTCCCATTCTTGAGTGGAAGTAGGAAGGTATTACTATGGATTTCGTTGTTGGTTTGCCTCGTACTTTTCGTGGGTTTGACTCCAGTTGGGTGATCATTGATAGGCTGACTAAGTCAGCACACTTCTTGCCGATTCAGATTTCTTACGGGGCATAACGGTTAGCTCAGATCTACATTTGTGAGGTTGTACGGTTGCATGGGTTCCCAGCTTCTATCATTTTAGACCATGATACAAAGTTCATATCTCCCTTACGGAGAGCTATACAGAGGGATTTGGGTACCGAGGTTCAGCTTAGTACCGCTTTCCTCCCTCAGACAGATGGCCAGTCTGAGAGGACTATTCAGGTCTTGAAGGACATGCTTCGAGCATGTGTACTTGACTTTGGTGGTTCATGGGATCAGTTTGTACCTTTGGCTGAGTTTGCGTATAATAATAATTTCTATTTGAGCATTAGCATGGCACCATTCGAGACTCTGTATGGTAGGAATTCCAGATCTCCAATTGGTTGGTTTGATGGGTTAGAGTCCAGACAACAGAGTAGAAATTTGCTTAGAGATTCCTTGGACCGAGTTCGTTTGATTCAGGACATGCTTAGAGCTTCCCAGAGTAGGCAGAAGAGCTAAGCTGATTGTAGACTTTGTGCCTTAGAGTTCAATGTTGATGATTTGATTTTCCTTCGAGTATCGCCCGTGAAGGGCGTGGTGAGGTTTGGTCGGCGGGGCAAGCTTAGCCCCAGGTTTATTGGGACGTTTGAAATTCTACAGAGGGTTGGTAGTGTTGCCTACATGTTAGCCTTGCCTCTGATGTTTTTGGCTTTTCATCCAGTTTTACATGTCTCGATGTTGCGCCGGTATATGCCAGATTAGTTGCATGTGCTGCATTGGGATTCATTCCAGTTAAATGAGAGCTTTTCATTGTTGAGGAGCCGATAGCTATTTTGGCCAGAGATATCAGAAGGTTGAGATATAGGGATATTTCGGTTGTGAAAGTTCAGTGGAGGCACCGTCCAGTCGAGGAGGCTACTTGGGAGACCGAGAGTGAGTTGCGTGCTCAGTATCCGCAGTTGTTCGAGCCTTCAGGTACTCCCTTCTTCTTGACTTTTGAGGAAAAAAGTAATTTTAGTAGTGGATATTGTGATGACCCTTCCGGTGATCTTTCTGTTTAGGCTTTTGTTGCACTATTAGAGCCTTCCTGTAGCAGCCTCAAGTAATTCATGGCTTACTGGGACCGAAAGTTTGGTACACTGGCCGTCCGTTTGGTTGTTTGCCTTTTTTCTTATTTTAGAGCTTTAACTTAGAATATAATTTACTTTAGTCAACATTCTTAGCTAATGTGCTCGGAATTGAATTTTTACAGTTCCGTTAGCTCCGAAGCATTGAGTTTGGTCTAGTTGGACCTTTAGTTGAGGCCTGAGAACTTTCGGTGTAGGTTTGATGTTGCTTTCTCAGTTTTCAGGCCATTTGGAGTTGAAAGTGTAACTTCGGGTGACTTTCAATGATCAGAGTGTCGGATTCAAAATCCGATGATTCCATCAGCTCCGGAATGTTGAGTTTGGTCTAGAAAGGTGGTTGGCTTGGGTTTCGGGTAAGCCAGACTCATTTTGAGCCTTTGAGTTCCTTTTTGTTAGTGTTGACTTGGGTCAACATTTCTCCGAAATGACCTGGTATGGAAGTTTTGTCGATTCCGTTGAGTCTAAGACGTCGTTTCCACTCTATTAACATTATTGGTTTTTGAATATCGGGTTCCGATCATTCTCGGAATGCCCTGGAGAGTTTTCAGAAAATGCAAAAAAATAGTTGCAGACCAGCCTTCAGCGCCAACGGTACCAAGCCAGCGCGATCGCGCTAGCCTGTGGCAGGCCTTCTGCGCCGATGGCGCTGGCCATTTTCTAGAAGCTATATAAAGCTGAGTGTTCATTTTTCCAGCCTTTTTAACTCTATTTTCTCAACTCCAACTTCAAAAATACTCTCCCAAATTGATCTTGATCAGTTCTAAACCTTGGGGAATTGGTTGTTCATCACCAATCCGTGCTCCTTCGTACATTGGTAAGTCATCTTCCCCAAGTTGCTTCATTTTGGTTTTCTCAAAATTCCACCATTGTTCCTACCTTCTAAGCTGGAAATTTCCTTGTGGATTCTGCCCCTATAGCTCTTGCATGTTTGTGGGTACGAAGAATTGTCCGTCTTGGGTTGATTTCCCGTCCTTTTGGTTAATAATTCTCGCTCAATTCCCGTTTCTAAGTTACTAAATTCCATCTTTAAACCCCAAGTTGAGCGGGCTATTTTGGCACCTCCTCTTGGCCAATTGTGCTCAAATTTGGAGCATGCCTTCTTGGCATCGTTGGGGTCGTCGTGGTTCTTTTCATTTTTGGTTTTGGGTGTTGGCTCCACTGGCCCGCTTTTGACCCAGATTTCGACCCGGCTATAATTGTAGCAATATGGGTATCGTTAGACTCGTTTTAACATTTTATTCATGACTTTGATAGTGTTATTCTCGTTCAGAGCTTCTCAGATCAGCTCAGCCCCAGATATCGGTGTTCCCACAGCTTGTCGTTAGACGATAGGTAGGTTAGAATTTAAACTCCTAGACTTAGCATATAACAGGTAAAATTATACTAGTTGGCATCCTTGAGTTGGGTTATTAGGTTGGTACCACAGACCTTGACCGCTTTTCCATGATCCATCCCATTTCTTTCCTTTGTTGTGTGTAGTACTTTTGTTACTTGATATTATTACCCTTGGGGTCTTGTGAGGCCTTGTTGACTCTGGAACATAGACGGTGGGATCATTGGGAATGTCCACCAATCCCGGACATAGAATTATCCTTCTAGGCTGGTTATGCTTGCTGAGTAGCTTCGGGAGCCTGTGCAGGGCCGATAGAATGTTATGAGTTGTTGGGCTGCTATTGTGTGTTGATCATATCATTTCCATGCATATAAAGAGATTTTCCCACCTCCTACTATGGTTTTGCCTTCATGCCTACTTGGACTGTTTTCTTAAACTTGCATGGCCCTGGGGGCTCATTTTGCGATGAAACTAGATTTGGAAATGATTGGACTTGGTACGTGGATCTTCTTGGGGTAAAAGAAGGTTGAACTATGGTTTTATCATGATTTTGCTACTATTTTTAGACTCGAACGGGTCAGAGTGCTAGCTGAGTTTTCTCACTGATTTGAAATGACTTTAGGCTCTGCCGAGTCAAGCATCTGAGATATTTTACTACTGTTTTAGAACTGGTTATTCTCGAGCACCCTTGAAGGGGGTTTTTGAGACATCTTTTCACCGTTTAGTCGTAGACAGGGTATATGCATGCATATTTGAGTCTTAGCCACTGGCTTGAACCCGGACTCGATTTCGGAGGACACATTTTGATTCTGAGTTATAGTATGGGGTCCGAGACCTCCATTGACCTTGCCTCTTTGGGCTTGAGACTTTGGGCTGCATGTGCCAGGGGGAAGGGTATACGGTGGAGTTGAGGTATACGAGCTGAGTCCTTCCATGAAACCTGCCTATTGGGCCCGATCAACACCGGAGGAGGTACATACAGAGGTTCTTTTTCACCCTGAGGTTATCATGCATCATATCATTCATTGTTTTAGAATCCACGATTGTTTGCTGTTTGTTGATTGTACGCTCTGTAGTATGGGATGCCAGAGAGTTTGTTTTCACTTGATTGTGTTCCTCGATTGTATGGGAGGCCAGGGGATTGTAGGTAGACTCTCTGTACTTTATTATGGATTTGTTTTCTATTACGGTTATAAGTGTGGAGTTGGACTCGGCTAGGCTGTTACTTCTAGATTTGAGATTAGTATGCTTTGGGTGGTTATAAATTCCTGTTTTTCGAGCATGTCTACCTTTATTCTTCTCTCCTATACTCTACACTTGAGGTTACCAGTATACCATCCATTTCTAGAACTTATCATGTATATACTATTATTGCAAGGATCCCAGGTGCGTTATTTCTTGCTTTCACTTGTGCCTGTGTGTATATATCTTACTTGCTAGCCTTGTATGTTGATTTTTGTTGTCTTCCCTTTGGGCTAGTTCTTGTTTACCTTTTCATTGATTTCTATGACTGTTTACTTCTATTATTTCTACTATTTCTCTTTTACCTTATATGTTCCCAGTCGCCTATGATACCTATTGGGTACCTTATGCTTTGCATTTGGTGCTCACCATATCCTCTGCATCTTCTGGTGTAGATCCTAGTGTGAGCCATAACCGTTAGAGCGTCGGAGACTCATGTGAGGTGTTGTTTTGGGATCATCCAAGCTGAGGGTGAGCTCTTGGTGTTCAGAGCTTGACTTTAGTTTATCCTTGATGTATTTTGTACTCTTATAGTTTCGGAGACATCATGTATATATTAATTTTGGACTTTTGTACTCCTGATGTAGTTCGGATCTTATACGCTATGATACCAGGTCTTTTGGGTTGGTTTAGATTCCGCTTTGTTTATATCTATCTTGTATCTATTTTTTTTCCTTATGCCCTTACTTCCGCTCATGTATCGAATCTTTCGCTTGAACTGCTAGAAGGTAGCCCATTACTAACTGTTCTGGGCTATGGGGATTGGTTCGCCTACTCGGGGGTTGTAGGTGCCATCATGACCGAGAAATTAGGTCGTGACACCCCGACTCCCATGAGGAATATAAATTTTGTTTTTCTCTAACAATCGCAATCACCTCTTATGGGAGAGTGTGTTTGAGCGTTATCACGTACCATGCCTAGTACAGGTTTATTCATCAGTTGTCTTGAGTACCACTCCTGGTATACATTCTATTATGGTTAGAACGGGTACCACACTTGGTAGAAGTTTGTTTGTTATTATATATGTTAGTTCTTTGAGTAATCCGAGTTTATCTATTGTTGATGTTTATTCATATGGGTTGGTTCCATGAGTGAATCGGGCTTATCCATTGTGATGTTATTATTGCATATTGTTTCATGAGTGGCCGGGTTTGTGTATCTAAGTGGTAAGGTGGTTTCTTGTGTAAACCAAGATTGCATGTTGAACACCATAGATGATGTCCTAGGGATCCTTGGGTGGTCCGAGTTGTTTGAAAGGTGTGACATAATTACATGTGGTCTATTATATGCGGTTAGGACATGACTATATGATTGTTGAGTCAGGTTGTTGACTGGGAGTCTTACAAGTAGTCTATTGACTTATCTAAGGGTTGTGGGTCCTGGTTACTGACTTAGGATCTTGAGTAAGAGTGATAGGCTTGTTGACTGGGGTAACTTGTTAATTGGTAATAAGGCTGACGATTGTAAGGTATCTCTAGTGTTTGGTGAGATGGGTAGGCTTGGAGAGTCCAAGGTTTTTAAGGGCCAGCGTATGACCAGGTTAATTGAGTAAGGTGTTCTCTAATGTTTGAGTTGCCACAAAATAGGTTGAGGAAGCTTGGGGAGAGTGAATAAAATTCATGAGCAGTGTATTTAGGTAGAAAGAGTTGTTGATAAAGGACCCTGACTATATAATTTTGAAGTTATATGCTTTCTTTTTGGATATTTAGATGATGTTATGTGGCAGATTTGGGTCGATTGATAATAACTACCAGTACATATTGTTTATACTGATACTACTCTTTCTATACCATTTGGATATAGTCTGGTTGCAGGATCAGTTGAAATTTCTTGGGTGAAGACGATGGTGATCTCCAGCAGCTTCTACTCATCTCTTCCAATGGTGGGAGTTGTGTCTTATTTTTGCCTATTCTCTTAGTATCTCTTGTACCTATTTAGACTAGTTCCTAGGGAGGGGGTCAATTTTATCTTTAAAGGATTTCACTGTATCCAAAGTTTTGAGATTGGTTTTTATTTTATTAAGGCAATTTTTCATGTTTCTTATTTAGTTTTGAATACCTGTTTAAATTGGGTGGTAAGGGTTCTCCTATCTAGATGATTTAAAGTAGGTGTCCACATGACCCGGTAGTTGGGTCATGATAATAATATAATCTGTATTTTTTACTTTAATAAATAATTAAAATTAATTTAATTTAGTAAATAATTAATTAACAAGTCCCTGTGGGTACGATGTCATGACTCAAAATTTCATATTACTTCTACAACTATATGCACTTGCATGTGCATTTGGATGCAATAGCTAGCTCTCTTAAATATTGAGCACTTGTTCATCCTCTTGCACTTTAAAGATTTAGAGATGTCTTTAACACGATTCATTTTCCTCCTTTTGTGTTAGGGATCATATTGGGGTGGCAGAAGCTTCATGTCTAGTAATTCCTGTGGTACAGTCCATTTTGATTCTAGAGGAACTACATAAATAGTTTCAACAAATTCAAGGAAGTACAATTAATTTAATAGATAGACAAAGAGTACTCGTAGATGCTTCAATCATATTCATCTCAATACTTCAATCACAAGAAAGTTATCACATGGGAGCATGGTATTTTCATCAAGTCATACTTTGTAAAAGAACATGATTTATTCAGTAGATTGACTTTTATAGTTAGGCCACTGCCGATTGTGATAAACTCATTAGAATTCCTGTTTATATTATTCACAAAAAAGGAGTCGCCCTTGTTCATGTTTTTATGGTCTTTTTCAGCAAAAGGTACAAATATAATGTTTGAATTGTTAATCTCTATATGCCTCTGCCTGAATTTTTTAGCAGACTGATATGCCAGGATTTCACAGCATATTTGATGTTTTTTTTTTTATAGTTTTGAAGTATGTTTGGTGCAAATTGATGTGCTTTTGTTGTGTTTCAGAAAAGTTGACATGAATCAAGAGAAGAAGGCAAAATGTTGAAAATGAAGCTCTTTATGAATTATTTTGAGGAGTTACGAGCTGTTGGTGAAGTCGCATGATCTCAAGTTAAAAACAAAAGTTGAAGAAGAAACAGAAGTTATAACGATCCCCATCACAGATCATTATCCATAGAAATAATAAGGTGACTGTTCCAGCAAAGCAGTGAGAGTCCAGAAGAATAAGATATAATGACCACAAAAACTGTCTGTTATGATCCATTACGAACCATTTTCTCTTCTGTATGGGATGGTGAAGTTTTTCTTTCCTAGACAAATAAAGATTTGGTTTGTGCTGGACTATAAAAAGGAATTTTTAGGGCTTTGGCAGATACACTTTTCAGTCATCACTTTACACGCTTTCATTTAGACAATACGTTACTTTTCTTGGAGTTTTTGAATGAAGGTTTTAGCGCTACTTTGTGTGACTATTGAAGAACAATATTTGATTTTCTATCAATGCGTAAGTATGTCATATTTGATTATTGTTGTTGTTCTTTCTTATAGCATGGACAACTAAACCTCAATTTCGGGATTGTGAATCCAAAAATGGATGAATCTTAGGGAAAAAGTATTAATATAGGAGTGAATAGGTTGTGGGTGATTCGTCAACAATCTTATTATTTAATATTAGTGGTTGCAAACGTTAATCAAACGCCTTTATATCTTAGTTTGTATCCGGAAAGGCTTATTGAGGTTGAAAATTGTTAATGAATAAGAACTCAAGGGGCTAATACTTGTTTAATGGAACTTCATAGGAATTTGTTAGTTCTACTTAATGTATTTTGATCATTTGAATACACTCCATTTCATTTGGAAAGATAAGTGAAGGAAAGACCAATTCTAGATAAGAAGATAACAATTGGTAACTCATTGATCAGTGTTCACTCGGATTCAACCTATGATCGACTATATTGATACTTGTAGCCTTTAGAGTGATTTTATTATATGGTGAAGCAATCCTAGTTTTCACTAACTGTGTTATTCTTGATTATTTACATTTCGTTAGTTTTAGCTGTAATACAACCAACTCTATTCTCATTAAGGGATAAGATTCGACATAGAGTGAAGTGAACCAAAGATTTTCAGTATTATATTTCTTACCATATTCCTGTGGGATTCAACCCTAGCCTTATCGTTGAGTTACTATATTTGACACTTATCATTTACACTTTTTAAAGGATATAATTTGAACGTATCAAATTTTGGTGCCGTTGCCGGAAAATACGATTTTGAAAGTTGCTTAAAGTAATTCTTACTTTACTTTGTATCCTTACTTATCCCATCACACGTGGTATTCTTTGAATTGTTTGGAGGCAACTATGGCTGCCAACAACAGGAGAAATCAAGGAAATCAGGGAAACAATACGCCACCTAGAAATGCAAATGCTAACTTGTACCATGAAGGGTTCGATGATGATGTGAATGTTTTTTCTGCGAAGGAGCTTGAATTTCACTATGCCAGTGCGATTGTTCCTCTGAGAGAGGACGCTGCCACTTTCTATATAAAACAAGTAGCATATGTTATGCTGAGGGATGAAGGTCTCTTCTGAAACTCTACAATAATGATCCGCATGAGCATCGAAAGAACTTGATAGATGTTTGTGGAACATCCAAACAGAATGATGTGTTAGATGAAGCATTCGAGCTAAGGTTATTCAAGTACTCTCTGACTGGAGAATCTTGGACTTGGCACAACAATCTGCCTTCCAACTCAATCCACACTTGAAATGAGTTGGTAAGCACCTTTATGCAGAAGTGGTTTCCTCCGAGCAAGAAAGCCGAGCTCAGGGATAAGATATTCTTTTTCAAGCAGATACTAGGGGAGCAGTTGTATGAAGCATGGTAGAGGTTCAAACAATATCTCCAAAGGTATCCATGTCATGGGTTTCTGGATCACATTCTAATGGAGAAGTTCTACACAGGTTAGGACCCCATCTCTCAATCGGTTACAAACATTACGGCAAAGGGGAGTTTCATAGACATGACTTTTGCTAGAGTCACGCAAATGATGAACAAGTTGCCTTCTCATAATCAAGCTTGGAACTCGAATGGGTCGAATTCTGGTTATATATCTACATCCTTGGCTAATCTAGCCAAGTGAATCATGAATGAGACGAGACTATTCCAAGGCTTGCTACTAGCCTAGAGTTGCTCAACAAGAGATTATCCGAAGATGAGACCAAAAAGGTGAATTCAGTTAAGAGCATACCTCTTCACAAAATACTAGTTTATATTCTATAGGAGGTTGAGTACTGTAACACCCTAGAATTTGAACCAACTACTTAATAGTGCTTAGTAGGAAAATTGTAGAAAAATTCAAACTTTCAGGAATCACATAAACGATCATGGGCTATTATCTTGGTTCACGACTCGTGGTCTGATCCGTGGTTTGGCCTCTAGTGTTGGTCCCCAAAAAAATCTATGGGTAACTCCACAAACAGTGGTTTAGAACCATGATCCTTCTTGTCAGCCATGATTTTTATTATCAGAGGACCCTCAACTTATAGTCTAAAAACCATGACTCAGTTGATGGTCCATCAATCCATTCCATGGATTATCCTGTCACTCATGGTTTTGCCAGTCAGAGAGGTGTCAATTTTGGGAGAGAAAACTATGACTCAGTCGATGGTCCATCAATCCAATCCACAGACCGTCCTGTCACCCGTGTACTAATATATTTGAGGACCTTTAAAATTCAGGAATAGAACCACGTTTCAGACAAGGTCCATCGACCACATCCATGTTCTGTCAACCAAACCATGGAACGAAGTTCCAAAACTTTTCAGACCTTTCCCATTTATTTTAGACCTTTCCCATTTATTTAACACCAGAACTATGTCATTTTGACAATCCTAAACCTGAAGGTTAAGCCTAAACTACCGAAACTCTCTCATTCTCTCATAAGTCAGGCCGACACTTAGCCATGAACAGAGAAAGATACATTTTCTTCACTAAGGCAAGAGTTAGGGCTCTTCAACTTCAAGATGAAAACCCAAAGATTTCACCAAAGGTTTTACTCTCAGGTATGTGAGATGCCATTAATGGGTTCTCTTTCACCCTTTGAGTCTCTAAGATAACACAATTCTTCAGTTTAGTCTAGTCTTCAGAGTCTAGGGTTCATGAATAGTGTGGATTCCTTTGTACTTCAACTTTCTTATTATAAATGAATCTTTAATACATGCTTGCTTGATGTCTATCATCCTTGCATACTCATAAATATCAAACCCTCAGTTATTGGATGATTCATGATTTTGAACTATATTATAACATGCATATTCTGTTCAGATTATAGTACTGTTATGTTACACCCTGCATCTTGAATTCTAGTCATATGGGATTAAATCGTCGAATCAGAGGGGAGCAATAAGCCAAATGGGCAGTCCCATTAGTTGCTTGACTCCCTTAAGGGAAATCTCTTCTCTTCCTTTTTCCTTAACCCCAAACAATTAAAAAAAACCTCCTTCCTATATGATTTCCTACGTTGTTTAACCACTCAACATACCGCTCTTCTTCTTCTCCAAAACAGATGCAAGAAATCCAAGAGGCAGCTCAAAGACTCAAGCCTCTTTTGATCACTAGTTCTCGAAACGTTTGAGTTATGTAGAACTACTTCTCTCATCTATTTTCTTGAAGTTTTATTCCCCTCCAATTCGAACTACTCTCAAGAGGTCTAGGATTGAAGGAATTCCCCATCTTTGTCAATTAATTGCATTCTTTTTACAAGTTTCTGGAAATCTGGAAACAAAAAAACTCACTAGTTCATGAATATTCGGTAAATGTTGTGAATTACATAATTTTTTTAAATTTCTGCCAGACTTGCAATTTGTTATACATCATGAAACTTATGGAGTCTATTAAGCTTGTAGTAATATGTTAAACAACTTGGAGTTTTTGCATGAATTATTGTAATGCCCCGAGACTACCCCTGGGCATAACACGGGACGCAGAACCACAAGTGCCTCAAGTTAAACCTTGGTCATAGCATACTCACATAAATACAAATAAATATAGCGAAAGCATACTTAATGAAGATACGCAACCATAACTAAATAGGAATAAAGTCTAAGCAGTACCAAATCCAAAACACGGAATACAAGTCTAGTTATGTTTGAAGCCTCTAAACTGCCATAAAGAGTTGATGGGACAAGACCCCAACTAACCCCAAAATCCAAAGAAAGAACATGAAAGTAACTACCATAGCTATGGTCCTCGAATGATGAGGACTCATCAACAGAAGTTTGGATGACTGGTGATGACTAGCCATGATCCTGAGGAATAGAGCCTGAATCTGCATCATAATAGGATGCAACACAATGTATGTGTCAGTACTATAGGATGTACTGAATATGTGAGATATGCATGAATATAGTAAAAACATACTTAAAACATAATCAAAACTAGTTTCATGCATCATAAGAGAAATTACAGTTAAACATCATAATTTGAACATAAACTGAAAAATAGAAGAGCATAAGACTTAAAGCATTCATACGGGAGTTTCTCTTAACCAACATAAACCATGACGATCTACATGGAGTCCAATGTCATACACACACACCGAAAAAGGTTATCCTAATCAGCCAAAGTTAGAGCCATAACTATCAGGATCCTGTCAAAAGCCATAGAGGGCAACCTACGGTGGAAACATAATTATGGACTAAGGTTATATAGAACCCACGTCGCTCGATGCTAAATACTACTCCCAAAATACACATATAGCTCAATATATACTTGTGACATATCTAATGCCAAATCTTTTTGAAAAGCATAAGGACATGTCTAATGTCATGCAATTCAAAATCATAAGTTCTTGAAGCTTTGCATAGCCATAATTCAAAAAATAATTTTCTTTTTCTAAAATCATAACTTGAAGAATTAGGCATGCAATTTCTTAATACATAAGGTCATGTTATCTAAACATGCCAATTTTCACTTAAAAACATGCAAATTGATGTAATCGTGCTAGAAATCATCTTTAATGTATGGGCTTTTGAAATCAATTATGGAACCTCAAATAAATCATAGATAAAAAATGAGAAATCATGAATTGATGCCAAAAAAACTGAACCCATAAGTTTTCCCCAATTTGGGTAAGAACCCTAATTTCATAAATTGATAATTCAAAATAAATCATGGGGTTTTGGGAAAAATGGTGAAAGGAAGCCCTTATTGAATACCCACATACCTTATTGAAGCTTGCTTTATCTAAGATGAAAAGAAATGGAGGCTTGAACTTTGTAACACCTCGAAAATTGATCCATCTTTTAAACTCAGAATTTGCAGAAATTTTTGAACTTTCAGGGATCACGGGTCAAGTCCACAAGCCATGGGTGGTTCCATGAGTTGTGGAAGTGACTCATGATTCAAGTCCTACATACCATCCTCAGGTCTGAGAACCACGAGTCAGGTTCACAGTTCATGGAAGTTTCCACGGGTCATTGGACCAACTCGTGAAACTCAGACAGAGAATGGTCAGGTCCCCTGATTCCCACGACTTAGTTCTACGACTCGTGGAAGCTTCCACGAGTCGTCCTGTTGAGTCATGGGGAACTTTCAGCAGTCTGAAATCTTGGGCAGTTTCCAGGAGAAGGTATCACGAGTCGTGGTTAGGTCTACGAGTCATAGACTCCACCCGTAGAACCTGAAATCGAGATTTAAATCAGATTTTTCCTAATTAAGTCCCAGGGGTATTTTAGTCATTTCCCACTCTTTTAACTCCTAAATGATGTTGTTTTGACTATTTCAAGAAGGGTTTTCACCCTCATTAGCCTAAGTTCCTTATCATTACTTCACTCTTCTCCCAAAAACGGAAATTCTTCTCCAAGCTTCAAGTCTCAAGCTCTAAGTTCAAGCCTCCTAAGTCTTTCTAATTCAAGTGGGTTATCTTCAATCAAGGTATGTGGGTAATAAACAATGGGTTCCTTTCACCCTTGTGCCCAAAACCCCTAATTCAAATTTTGATTTCATGGATCTCCAAACTAGGGTTCTTATCCAATTCCTATGGGTTTTGCTAAATATGATCTTCTCATGATTTGATTATAAAATTACTACTAAATTGCATGATTTTACATGGATATTTACATATGAACACCTATTTCATGAGTTGAAGTTTAATCATGGTGATTCCTACATGCATAAAATTGATTTAAGCAAAATTGGATTTGATGTTATGTTTTTCATGGATTTCCAAGCATGTGCATGCCTAGTTCCTATGTTCGATGAAAATATATGTATTATGAAATTGAACTAGAGCCATGAAATTTTTACGAGTCATGAAGTATGCAAATTTCACAAGTTATGAAGTATTATGCAAGGCAAGACACCTGATGTTCCATCAATGCTCATGAATCGATTTCTAAACCCTAATTCATGAGTAGTATGATGATCCAGGGTATGAACACGTTATGAAAAAGTTTGGAATCCGATATGTCACATGTATATGAGCTCATGTTATATGTTTTGGGAGTAGTATTTAGCACCGAGAGATGAGGGTTTAGATAACCCAAGTCCAACACTACGTTTCCACCGTAGGTTACCCTCTGTGGCTTATCATAATAGGATCCTGGTACGACATAGTTCTAACTTTGGCCGGTTAGGACAACTCTTTTCAGTCAGGGTACATGACACTGGACTCCATGTAGCTTAACATGGTTTTAATGTCGGTTAAGAGAAACTCCCACATATTTATTTTCAAGTTATGAAGTTATATGATTCTATACTATGAAAGTTAAGTTTATTTCATGTTTCATGTTTAATACCTTGATATTTATTCATGTTCATTCTTTACGTAACAAGTTCATTCGTAAGCATATTTTAAACTATTTTTACCATGATTCATGCATTACTCGCATACTCGGTACATCCTATAGTACTGACGCATAGCTTACGCTACATCCTTTGATGATGCAAATTCAGGTGTTCCTTTCCAGACACGTAGCTAGAGCTTCCAGGCCACTTTTTTGTAATCTATTGGTGAGTCCTCTTAGGTTGAGGACTAGATATGTTTTAGTTTGTGTCTATTCCTTACTTCGGTACTTCGAGTTAGCTAGGGTCTTGTCCTAGCAGCTCCTTATGTCATGTAGAGGCTTTTCAGACATAGATAATATTCAAGTCTCTTTCTAGATTTTGTATTTCTTTTGACTTGATTACCTATTTATGTGATTCCGGATTTGTCTGTTGTGCTTTCGCTTACATTATATTATTCTTGAGGATGCTATGACCAAGGGTTAGCTTGGGGCACTTGTGGTCCCAAGTCCCATGTTACGTCTAGGGGGTAACCTCGGGGCGTGACAAACTTGGAGCTTGATACTTGGAGTTGATGAAGTTTATTTCCCTTTTTGGTAGATGAATGAAGAATAATGAGAGACTTAGGCTAATAGGAGTATAAAATCTACTAAAAGTGACCAAAACAACCTCACTTAAGAGTTAAAAAGGTGGGTAGTTATAAAAATACCCCTGGATTTAATTAGAGAAAAGATATTAAAAACCTCAGCTTCAGGTTCCACGGGTCCTTTCCACGAGACATAAAAGTAACCACGGTTCGTAAATTAGAGTCGTGGTTTCTGAGCCAAAATATAGGCTGCGGATGACATTCCACGAGGTAACAGGATGACTCATGGAAACTATCATGGGTCGTAGAAACCTCTCATGGTTTCTGGGGATTTGACTACCCTCAGTCTGAGTTCCATGAGTTGATTCAATGACTCATGGAACCATCCACGAACTGTGAACCTAACTCATAGTTCTCAGACCTGAGGTTGATCTGCAGGACTGGATTCACAAGTTATTTCCATGATTCATGGTTCTAACCACGGCTCGTGAACTTGACTCGTGCTTCCTGGAAGTTCTGAATTTTGCAGAGTTTCTAAGTTTAAAAGATGAATTAAATTTTGAGGTGTTACAATATCTCTCCTTTGGGATCATTCATCTTTGAATGAAGACTAAGCAAGGAAAACTAGAGAGAAAACATCCCAACAAACCAACAAAACATGAAGACTAAAGAACAATCATAAAAACTGACTTTTTATCATAAAACATGACTGAACTAACTTCAGAAAACATGAATACATGCTAGGATCATAAGGGAAATTGATGGAATAGAATGGGAGGGACATACGAAGGAGAAAACTAATACCTCAAGCTAAAACTGAGTCAGAAGGAAAGATATGAGGGTACATGGCTTTCATGGCTGCTTCTGCATCCCAAGTAGCTTCCTCAACTAGCTGATTTCTCCAAAGGACCTTCACCAAAGTGACTTCTTAGTTTCTCAACCCCCAAACCTGACAATCCAAAATCTCCATGGGAACTACCTCATAAGTAAGGCTACCCTTCACATTTATATCTTCCAAGGGAAAAATGAAGGTCGGGTCACCAACACACTTCTTCACCAAGGAAACATGGAAAATCGAATGAACTTCTTTTATTTCTTTTGGCTAATCCAACTCATAAGCAACACTACCAACTCTCCTTAGAACTCGATAAGGGTCTACATAGCGGGGGCTAAGCTTTCCTTTCTTAACAAATATCATCACACCCTTCATGGGTGACACCTTCAGAAATACCCAATCATCAACCTCAAACTCCAACTCTCTTCTCCTCATATCTGCATATGATTTCTGTCGACTATGAGCGGTCTTTAACCTCTCCCTAATGATATGAAACTTCTCCATAGTCTCATGAACTGAATTTGGACAAATCAAAGATGCCTCACCTACCTTAAACCAACCATTAAGAGATCTACACCTCCTCCCATAAAGTGCCTCCTAAGGAGCCATCTGGATGATAGATGGAAGCTATTGTTGTAGGAAAACTTGATAAGAGGTAAGTGATCATCATAATTACCATTGAAATCAATCACACAAGCTCTCAACATATCCTTCAAAGTCTGAATAGTACGCTCTGCCTGGCCATCCGTCTGTGGGTGAAAAGTTATGCTAAGCTTAACTTGAGTACCAAGACCTTTTTTAAATGACTTCAAAAACTGGGATGTAAACTAAGTACGCCTATCTAAAATGATAGACAATGGAACACCATGCAATCTTACTATCTCCAGAATGTAGAGTCTGGCATAATTCTTTGCTGAATCCGTAGTCTTAACCACCAAGAAGTGGGATGACTTAGTCATCCTATCGACAATCACCCAAATAGAATCATGTTGCCTATGAGTATGAGGTAAACTAGTAATGAAATCCATATTGATCGCTTTCCACTTCCAAGTAGGAAGATCAATATCTTGAGTCATACCACCCTGTTGTTGATGCTCTACCTTCACTTGTTGACAGTTCAGACACTTAGCCACAAAACCTGCTATGTCCCTCTTCATGCCAATCCACCAATAGATTTCCCATAGGTCATGGTACATCTTGGTGGCACCAGGGTGAATAGATTACTTAGAGCTATCATCCTCTGTCAAAATCCGTTGTCTCAACCCATCTATGTTAGGAACACACAATCGACCCTGATATCAAAACACACTATCTCCCCCTTGGGAGAAAACATCTACTCATTGCTAATGGACTGCGCTGTTCAACTGGTAAAAAATAGGATCACTATCCTTCTTTTCTTTCACTTCAGCTACTGATAAATGCTCAAAGTACTCTCTAAAGATGGAGGTAATGACGATCATCAAGCAAAAAACATTTATAAGCACCCAACAGGTGTCTGGGTCGTACCCACAAAGACTTGGCGATAACACAATGATAATTGTATTGAAACGATTTCACTAAGAGAGTAAATGCTCAAAAATAGGAAAATATAGAATTGGGGGAATAGGGATTCTGTCAAAACAATCTCTATTTGTAACAAAGAAAGAAAGTAAAATGGGTGTACAAATTTGAGTAGATGACTCGGGATGTGCATCCAATGGGGCTCTAATATGGGATAGGTTAATTGCTTATTCATGCTTATTCTCGATCATTGACATAGGTAGCCTTGGTCACTGGTATGGATTGTTTATCCCTCGATCAACAACCATATATCCAACAATCTTGGTTAGAGCACTATTGGTTTAACAACAAACAATCAAGATCAAGCTTAAGGAGGTCATACTATCTCTAGCTTAGACCCATAAATGGGTGATTCCTTCGATATGAGCTATCTCTAGCCTCAATCTAGGTGGAATCCAAAGTTCCCACTAGTAATTTCACATCAAAAACTATGAAATTCTCACTCAAGCAACAACATAGCCAAATTATGAAAATCAATGTTTGCAACCACCAATTTTAGGATTAAAACTTTGTGAAACTACTAGACCTATGTCAAATAAGCAATTATAAGCAAGAATTAGAAACACCCACACCTATATTTCAAGTACCCATTATCAATACATCCCTAGACAAATTAAATTAACCACTCATTCTAAGAGAAAGAGATATACCAATTGGGTAAGTCAAATTCCTTTTCATTCAAGTGTAATCTCAAGTTCTAAACTCAGTTTTTGCACACAAATGGTTAACCAATATTTGGATGAGAAAATGGATTGAAACCCTCTTCTTCTTGGAGAGTAAAACTTTTTCTCAAAGCTAAAATTACTTGGAAAAATATTCAAAGATGAAAAGATATCCTTACAATTGTGCCTAAATTGGCTTTTTATACTTTCCAAAAACGTCACTAATTTTATAGACAAAATTATCCTTCGAGTGGTGTGTGACGCGATGTGCACGTCGCACACTATCTTCAGTTGGACCAGTGACTTCAGCTAATTTGGAGGCCTCGTGCGAAAGAGGTGTGATTTGCACCATGAGTTGTGCGCGTCGGACAATGACTACACCTTTTAGCAGATTCTTCAGTGAATTTGCTGGTTCCATACGGTGTAGGTGCGTTTCACACCACAGCTTATGTGTGTCGCACGGGCACCGCATCTCGGGTCAAAATCTTCATCTTTTTCGATCACTTCACACTTCACTCCTTTTAACCTCTTTTTGGGTGCATTTCCTTGTTTTCCATCTGTGACCACAAGTACCTGCAGAGATATCAATAAAGGCCATAAAAACCTCTCAATTTATTCAAAACATAGCACTAATTCATGTATAAAGGCTCAATAAGTTGGTAGATTACCGACTTATCAAACCACCAAACATGAACTATTGCTTGTCCTCAAGCAAGATATTCACAAGGCAATGAATGAATTATGCTCTAGACCTAATCAAGGCACAAAGGAGTAAACTATACTAAAAAATTAAGAAAAGGAATAAGCAAAAAAACTCAAACAAAAAACTCAACTACAATGCTCATCTCAATTTGAACCACCACACTATCAAGGCGATTGGTCATTTCAAAACCTTTTCCAAAAGGACTTCATTTGTCTTTCAAAATCAAGGGAATTTTGTCATTCAAAACAAGACATTTAAGCTTCTCAAGTCATTGACATGGACCGTCAAGGTTTTCCTCGATATTCGCCACACGATTTATCTCATTCATTCCTCTCAATTGAAATAGAGACTTCATGTTTCAAATCGAGTCCATGATACCACTCACAACAAGAGAGAATCCTACTCACAATCATGCAATTCACAAAAGAACAGGATTATAGGAGAACCAAGAAAAATTTCACTCTCTCAAGAAAGTTCAAGTGCACACACGTCGAACTATAGGCTTGCCCTTCATGTAAATTGCCACTAATGTAGGGTAGCCAAGCTTAGAATCACCAAGGACTTGCGGGTTACGATGATGGCTAGGGATAAGGTGAGGATTTCATTTGGTTTACAGCACCAACAAGTGACTATACCTCCCTAATGCTCTTTGTTATCCTTTCAAACACCGCTCACATTTTCAGATTTTGACTTCACCTTATTTATCCCTCACACAACCCAAGCTTCTCCTTTTCAATCATGATCATTCAACTCCTTTTATCGCCTTCATTTGGTAGAACCTAATTTTTACTTTTTATTTTTTACTCATTGGATTGACTTTTGGAGCAATTTTCAATTCAAACCTGAGGTGCTACCTTTCACTTGAAGTGCATTCCTTTTATTCTCCTTATTTCATTACATGCACCCCCAAACCTAGGTATTTGCCTATGTTGCCTTTTTATCCCCCCCTCCAAACTTAGGATTTTAGCCTATATTTCACTTTCAAGAAATTAGGGAGGACGGGTGCCAACATAGAGGTTCCAAGAAAGTCAAGGTGTTAAACAAGGTACCAAAGAACGGTTACAAGATCAATGAGGTTCACTAGGATTGATGTTGAGGAAAGTCATTTAGGTGAAATGGCTATAAAAAAGGGCCGAAGGTCATCTTCCAAGCTTGGTTACACCTAGAATTTTTCCTTGAATCACATTCGGGGAAAGTTCTAGATGACACGCATGCTCAAGAATCAAGGAAAAGCCTCACCACACGAGGCATCATGCCACAAGACTTCATTCATTAGTCTCAAAATCAAATGGGACAAATGATTTTCAACAAGCTATTCTGAGTTCATTTCACACTTGTTCATGCGTCAATCAAGCCAAAGCGAGAGTGTGCAAGTCATGACAAGAGAATGCTTTCCTCAAAAATTCATTTCCCTTCTTCTTTTTATTTTCAAAAACAACTTGCGAAGAAATTTTTTTTGGTGGGTCCATTTCGAGACAAGCAACTACGGACTCAATTTTTAAACTAAAACATGGCATTTTTTGTTAAGAAATTTGCCTCTCAATCTATCATAGGGAAACACCAACCCAGTTTGACACAAAAATAAAAGAAAAAGAAAGGTCAAGAAAACTTTGCTCCTTGGGAAAGAACCACAGTATTAAGAAAACCCTCGGAGTTTATTGCTAAACTACTATTAACAAGGAGATATCCAAATAAAAAAACCCCAAACACAAATGGAGGATTGTCCTCAATGATATTAGCTTGAGAAAATATAATACTCCCTGAGGCACTTGTGCAAAATGCACTAATGCTGATGCGGCCGTACCTCAATCGCATAAATAAATTGGGTAATTTGGATCGTGATTCTATTTGTTACCAATACGAAAGATATGCAACACGAACTTCGAGCTATGTAAATCTCCCCATTGATCGCATTATGGCATGGATTCTCGGGGTAAAATACCAGTTTTTTTATAAGAGGTGTGAAATTGGTGTGCGATGCGCCCAATCGTGCATGCGACCACACACCAGTCACATGTTGTGGAGCCCAACTTCTCAACTTTCTATTATGCTTATGCGACTAGCTATGCAACACACACTTTATGTCATGTGATCGCCTAGGGAATCGCACATTCTGATAGTTTCTCGCACATCCTTAGCATGGTTCCTAACTACAAGGCTAACAAAAACAACATACAGAGTAAAACTAGGATGCAAAAAAATGCAGAAAGTAGAAATCAAAATAGCTTGGGTTGCCTCCTAAGAAGTGATTGGTTTGACGTCACGACTCAATGAAGGTACCTCTCATTCAAGGCTATTCAAGGAAAATGTCTTCTCAGCATGCGACTTCCTCTGGAATGCCCAAGTACTTCTTCATGTGCTACCCGTTCACTTTGAAGACCGAGCCATCCTCAATTTCTAATTCTATGGCTCCATTGGTGAAAACTTGATGTTCTTTAATAGGGCCCAATCATTTAGACCTTAGTCTTCCTGGAAAAAGCCAGAGTCTAGAATTGAATAAGAGCACCCAATCACTCGGGTGGAATTCTAGCTTTAAGATATGCTGATCATGGTAGCGCTTCATCCAGGATTTGTAGATAGAAGCACTTTCATAAGCCCGCAACTGGAACTCATCCATTTCATTGAGGTCTACCACTCTAGCATGAGCGGCTTTTTCCCAATCCACATTTAGCTTCTTCAAGATCTACAATGCCTTGTGTTCCAATTCAACCGGGAGGTGACAAACTTTGCCAAAGACCAGTTGGTAGGGAGACATACCAATAAACGTCTTGTATGCCATCCTATATTTCCATAGTGCATCATCTAACTTTCAGGCCCAATCTATTTGATGCACATTCACTGACTTCGAAAGGATGGATTTGATTTCCTTGTTGGACACTTCAACTTGTCCGCTTGTTTGAGGATTGTAAGGAGTGGCCAATTTGTGTTTGACCCCGTATTTCTCGAGTAATGTGCTACACAACCTGTTGCAAAAAATGTGATCCCCCATCACTAATGATGGCACGGGGAGTACTAAACCGATCAAATATACTAGAATCCACATTGTAACACTTTTGCAGTCATGCGATACCCCCATGGTGGCCACCAACAGGTGAGGAATGGCATGATATAAGAATAGGCATTATTTCAATTTCGCGAATGCACCTCCGAATCATTCAATCAGCGCAAATACAAAAGAGTTAAGGCTCGTCCCAATAGTACTTCAAGACATCATGTAGAAACTTCTTTTTCTGATGCGAATTCAATCCTTTCGAAAGAAAGTAGCTTGCCAAATAATTAGCAAAGTCAGCAAACCATGGGGTTAGATCATGAGATGCAGCCAAGTTGTGCTCGTCAGGGAATGAGTCATTAATTTCAAGTTCCCCTATGGGCCTTACCTCTTATTCCAATTGCGAAGAGTGATCAGCCACTTGGTTCTCACACCCCCTTCTATCTTTCACTTCAAAATCGAATTCTTAAAGAAGCAGCACCTAACAGATTAACTGGGGCTTGGCATCCTTCTTGGTAATTAAGTATTGTATTACCGCATGGTCAGTGTGCACAACCACTCATGTCCCCAAGAGATATGCTCGAAATTTTTCAAAAGAGAACACCACAGTCAATAATTCTTGCTCCTCATGGTGTAATTCGTTTGGGATATGTTAAGCGTCTTGCTAGCATAATAAATTGGGTGAAAGAGTTTCTCTCTTATTTTCCCAAACACTGCCCCCAAAGCTACACCACTAGCATCCACATGAGCTCAAATGACTTTAACCAATCCAGGGCGATGATGATGGGGGTGGATGTCAATTTGTCTTTCAAAGTGAGGAAAGCCTTCATGCCATTTTCATCAAAGTTGAATTTGGCTTCTTTTTTGAGTAACTTGCATAGAGGATATGCCACCTTCGAGAAATCCTTTATGAACTGCCTATAGAATCCATCATGCCTTAGGAAACTCCTTATTCCCTTCACTTTTTTCGGAGGGGGTAGCTTGGATATGACATCAATTTTTGCTTGATCAACCTCAATCCCCTTCTCAGAAATTTTATGTCCCAAAAGTATTCCCTCTGTCACCATGAAATGGCATTTCTCACAATTAAGCACCAAATTTATTTCTTCGGATCGTTTAAGAACTTCCTCCAAATGCTCTAAACAATCACTGAATTTGTTCCCAACTACCGAGAAATCATCCATAAAGATTTCCATGGTGTCTTCAACCATATTCGAGAATATAGACATCATACGCCTTTAGAATGTAGCCGGGGCATTGCACAATCCAAAGGGCATCCTTTTGAAGGCATGTAAAAGTCATATTCTCTTGATTCTCCAAGGCGTTTGAGATTTGATTGTATCCAAAATAACCATCTTGAAAGTAATAGAAGCCATAGCCCGCCAACCAGTCTAGCATTTGATCCATGAACAGGAGAGGAAAATGGTCCTTTTCCATCCAAGAGTTCAATTTTTGGTAGTCCATGCACCCTCTCCAATCGGTGATGGGTCTGAGAGCAATCATCTCTTCTTTCTCATTTGGCACCACGGTGATTCCACCATTCTTTGGCATGCATTGCACTGGGATAACCTAAGTTCTATCTGATATGGGATAGACCACCCCGCATCTAACCATTTGATAATTTCATTCGTTACCACCTCTTGCATTGGTGGGTTTAGCCTTCGTTGGTTCTTAATGGAAGGGATGTTTTATTCTTAGAGGTTAATTTTTGTACGTGCATATCCCTGGAGGTACACCTATGATGTCAGCAATGGTCCATCCTAAAGCTCCAATGTGCTTCTTCAATACCTTAAGCAAAGCTTCCACTTTCTTGTCGCTTAACTTGTTGGAAATAATGACCGGCAAGGTCTCATTAGCTTCCAAGTAGGCATATTTCAAGTGGGATGTCAATGGTTTAAGCTCCAAGCTTGGTGGTTTAATGATTGATGGTTTGGATGGTGGAGTTTGCATGTTCTTTAGATCGAGGTCGAGTTTCTTTGGGGGGTAAGAGTAGGAACCTATTCCTATTAACGCACAACAAATCTCATCATACTCTTCTATACCCTCACCATCATTATTCAACAGTACCGCTTCTAACACTTAATCTAAGAATCCCTCTGTCATGAGAAAGTCAACACTTTCCTCAATCTTGCCAATTGCGGAAGCCATATAGAGATCACTCGATTGCTTCATAGATCTATTCACATCAAAAGTGGCTTCTTCATTATTCACATAAAACTTTAACTATCCCGAGTCCATTTTTCTCAAGGTACGCCCTGTTTTAAGACTAGGTTTCCCCAAGATAATTGGTATCTCAAAGCTCCCTTTGCAATCAAACACAATGAAATCCATAGGGTATACAATCCATCCCACCTTTACCAAAATATTGCAACCTACCCCCACAGGGTTCTTCATTGACCAATCCTTCATAAAGAACTTCATGTTTGTGATAGTAGGCTGTCCCAACTCCAGTCATCTAAAAGTTCCCAAAGACATCAAATTAACACTTGCGTTCTCATCGCAAACCAACCTTGCAGACTTGTGAACTCCCTTCGAATCACAAATTGTATGTACACTCGGTATCACTTCATCATTGGTGAACTCACCCAAAATAATTTCACTACTAAAAGGGGACAACTGAACCACCCCAAAATCATCTAAGTTGCAAGTGGTGCATAATTCTTTCACAAACTTGGCATATTCGGGCATCTTGTTAAAAGTAGTACTTGTGGGAATATTGATGGTGATTCTTTTCAACATAGACTCAAAATCTCTTGGAGCGTCATCCCCTTTTTCTTGCAACAAATGTTTTGGGAAGGGAGGCAGATATGTAGGGAAAGGTTTGAGAACTTTAGGCACCTCGCTCTCAAATTGTATAGCTTTGATCAAACCATTTCCCCAAGCTCGCTTGTTTCTTGGTTTACTTATCATTGGCATTGAAAAATCAACGGGGTTGAGTGGGCTCTCAACACCACTACTCCTTCTTCATTCTTGGCTTGCTTAGCTTCGAATTGCAAGCTGAGCCAACACATTCTATCCTCAAGATGTTCAATAGCTATGGAGTGATATTGCATGGTTTGGGCAAGACTTCTAAGGTCATGACTCAACTCCTAGATGACTCGGTAGGTTTCCCCTACTTTCTCTAACACCTGCACAAGCATACTTTGAATCCTAGAGCCATCATTTTGTTTGTTCCGACCTTGATTTACATGATCATGCATGCCCAAACTTTGAGAGCTTCCATGGGAACCCACCGCGTGGTCAGCCACAAGCACCTAATCACTACCTTCATTCGAACATTCAACATCATCAACTAGCCTCATAGCCTCAACAACCCCAATAGCGTTGATTATTTTAACTCGGTCATTTGTTGCACTACTCACCATAAATTCAAGAAGTGTGGAGGCAATTGATAGCTCTCTATCCCTTTGTGTACCATTATTTAACTAATCCTCAATCTCTTTAGCGGAGGTTGCACCTACTGCTCCCTCGTCTCCCAAAATTTCCAACTTCAGGTCTAACAAGGTATCAAAATCAAGTGCACGTGGGTTGAGTGAGAAGTAATGGGCATTGATGCTTGAGTTATGTGTGCCTGCAATTAACCACAAACAACAACCAAAATAAAATCAACAAGCACTCTCTAAGTTATTTCAAATCTACAATTAAAAATATCTATCAAATCAAGTCCCCGGCAACGACGCCATTTTTGATGAACGCTCAAACGTACTCTCCAAAGATGGAGGTAATGGTGATCATCAACCAAAACATATTTTTAAGTGCCCAATATGTGTCGGGGTTATACCCATAGAGACTTGTTGATATAACAATGATGACTGTATTGAAACGACTTCAATAAGAGAGTAAATGCTCAAAAATAGGAAAATAAAGGATTGGGGGAATTGTGTCACCCCCTGAGGCTACCCCCTAGATGTAACATGGGACTCGGGACCATAAGTTCCCCAAGTTAACCCTTGGTCATAGCATAACATAGGCATACACGAGGAAACATAGTGGAAGCATAAATAGAAAGCTAGGCAACTCAATTCATAAATGATGAAGTCAATAAGAAACGTAATCCAAAAAGGGAGACTCGAATACTGTCTATTTCTAAAAAGCCTCTAAATGACATAAGGAGTTGCATGGTAAGATCCTAACTAACACAACGTATGAAAGTAAACATCCATAAAGAATACTAATATCATAACTAGCCCTTGAATAATGAGGACTAACCAATACTGACTGGAATGGCCTGCATTCTCTAACTATGTGCCTGAGAGAGGGAACCTGAGTCTGCATCATCAAGAGAATGTAGCACAAAATATGCGTCAGTACTATAGGATGTACCGAGTATGTGAGATATGCATGTGATATGATGAAATATACTTGGAAGCATGCTTAAAACTGAGATCATGCATAACTTATGATAAAACAATGCTTAAAATATCTTTGAAGCTGAAATCATATGATAATAGTAAAATTTGTAATATAATGACTCAAAGCAATAACATAAGCTGAAAACAAAGTCAAAGTCATAAACCATAAGTAGTAAGTCATAAATCTGAAGGCAATGAGTCAATACAATCTTTCTTGAAAACTAACTTCTGTGGGAAAATACCATAAGCAAAGCTTAAGTCATGAAATAGATAGCTTGATGCATTAAAACATTCTTACGGGAGTTTCTTATAACCGACATGAGACCATGTGAGTTTATATGGAATCTAAAACATATAACCCTAGTTAGCAAAGCTGACTTTGAACCTTACCAAGGAATAAGTCACCATACCCAACCATATAACCTTAGTTGGCAAAGTTGTCCTATGCCCCGCTAAGGCAAGGAAACCATACACAAAGAAGTGGATCCACTCTCATAATCCTTTAAGGCACATATCATATCATATCATAACCTACTCTGGAAACGTAGTTTCTGGGACTAAGGGTACTCTCACCCCATCCACTCGGTGACAAGTACTACTCCCAAAACATGAACATATAGCTCATCATATCATAAGGTCATACTCTCATGCCAAATCTTACTCATAAAGCATAAAAACACATCGGGCATCATGCAACTTTCATAGCTTAGGTAGGCACATCTAGATACCAAACCATTCATAAAACTTAGAGACATATCATATGTCATATTGTTCATACTTCAAAATCCTTAAAACTTAGCGTAGCCATAATTCAAAACATGCTTTTCTTTCTAAATTGATAATTAAAAAATTAGGCATGCAATTTCATAAATACATAATGGCCATGATATCTAATCATGCCAAATTTCTCTTGAAAATATGCAATTTCATGAAATCATGCTAGGATTCAATTTTCATGCTTGGGATTTTAAAACCAATGAAGGAATCATGAACAAATCATGTAAAATTAATAAGAAACCATGAATTTAAATATAGAAACTGATTTCATAAGTTTTCCCCAATTTGGGTAAGAACCCAAGTTTCATAAATTGGATAAGGATTAGCCTTAAAATCATGAATAGGAAACCCCTTATAAAAACCCATAAAAAAAATCATGAAATTTAGTGTTAGAATCCATAGAAGAATCATGAGAAAATAATTTATAGAAGAACACATGAGAATTGGGTAAGAACCCTAATTTAGAAATTCATAAAATCAATTTAGAAGATTAGGGTTTTGGGCAAAAGGGTGAAGGAATTCCCTTATTGAATACCCACATACCTTGATTGAAGCTTTCCTAATTTGGGACTTGAGGATAGAGACTTGAAGATGGAGTACTTAGCTTGAAGCTTGGAGAATGGAGACCATTTTCCTCTCTTGCAACTTGATTGAGAGAATGGAAGAGAACCTAGGCTAAGTGGGAATAAAATCCCTTCTAATTTGCCTAAAATGACTTAACTTAGGAGTTAAAAGAGTGGGAAATTATAAAAATATCCCTGGGAAAAGAATTAAAAAACTTCAGAAAAATTTGTCAAAGGCTTCCACGGACACAAACCACGGCCTGTGGAATGAATGACGGTCCGTGGAATGGAAGTCGTGGTTCCAAGGGACTTTTCAGGGCTCTGGAATGATTTCCATGAGTTGGTTTCATGACCTGTGGAAACTTCCATGACCCGTGGAACCTTCTCGTGATATTGAGGAAAAAAACTGATTTTCACGAGTTGGTTTCACGACCCGTGGAAACTTCCACGACCCGTGGAACCTTCTCGTGGTTGTTGTCTGTCATTTTGACAGACAGACACCCTTTAGTAAAACACTAATAACTTTTCGCTCCAAACATGGATTAGTGCGCAGTTGGTGGCGATGGAAAGAATATTGAAATACCTTTAATTTGGTGGGTACTAGGTTACCTAATCCCTAATATTCTAGAAGTTACGATCGTTTGAAGTTGACCCTTGAAAAATCTTTCACTAAAACTCATTCGGTAAGGAAGCTTTCAACTCAACTTTGAGCTAGGGGTTCTTTATTACCCTTATTCATATTTAATGCACCTTTAAAACATCAGAATAAGTCTTAATAGTGATATACATAGAAAATTTATCTAGTTTGAGTCTAACAGCACATTAAGAACTAATCTGATTTGGCTTAGAATTTTTGGGGTGTTACAATATCTCCCCCTTGGGATCATTCGTCCTCGAATGAAGACTTATAAGTTGAGAGTGGAGGTAGTAAGGGTTGCAATTCTATCAAATGAGTTTTAAAAGCTGAAGTATTTACATGAGAACTAATCTCTTGCTAAATTATAAACTGAGCTAAATTCATGAGGCATGTAAGCATATTGAGGGCATGAGAACAACTGATGGTGTGTCAAACTGAAAGGCTAACATGATAACTGATCTGGATTAAGATAAGTGTCTCAGTTAAAACTCATAAGGAACGAGCGCACTCTTAGAAATAATAGATAACTGAAAAGGACGTAAAACTGAGAGGGGTAACTATACGAGAAAACCATTCTCCTTTAAATTAAACTTACTACCTGCCTTTACCATGTTCAAGCCCATATTTACTAAATCTCTTACATATAGAGTTAACACCCAAGAATGGTATTCCTCCTGATCATTAAAATCAACTAAGCTTGAGCTCTAATCAATGGCTCACTAGGAACACAAAGCAAAAGCCCACATGTATTTCATCACGACTTTTAAGCCTATCACTATAATCACCCTATGGTCTGTAGCTCATACTATCCAAGACTTCTCCTCTCTTCCTAGTATATCTAGGAGATGTAACTTAAAGAACTTCTACAAAGGGACATACCAAAATTCCTCATCTAACCATTTCACATGAATAATCCTCACCTAACTTTTCTTCCATGCTTACAACCTACTATTTCCCATCTAGGTTACTACTTAGCTTCCTCTACTAACAACTATGACAACACAAGCCAAGATTAGTGAGAGAATAGAGTGGGAGCATGAGCATCACGAATGAAGGAATACTGATCGGTCTTGACTTATACTTAGTTTGATCTAGCCACTCAAGGTGGGGTTTGAGAAGTCAAGTGAAAAGGGCATGAGTGTCTCACATCCTGGACATACAAAGCATAATTAAAGTAAGGATATCACAAGCATGAATTATTAGAGAAATCTAGTTTGAGAATATACATGATATTGCATGCTTTTATTAGCCATTATGGCATATCTTGAGAATTGAGTATGTAGACTGAGCATAGTGTGAGACATGAGCTTTCATATATGATAAGTATTATGGTGTAAAGCTAGAATTCGTAGAATCATAGAGTAAGATTGGAATTCTATATGGAGAAATTTCTATTTGTTCTGGGAGTTGAGTATGGACGTGATTCTGCATGAAGTCCATGAATTTGAATTAAGAACATGGCACTGGAATACAAGACATGAATAAGGTGTTGTAATGAGGGAAGTATACTTAATGTGATAGGATAAAAGTAAGTCTTTGCACCTCTTCTAACTTCATTTGGACACCCATTAGCATCACTACCCAAGCCTCAAAATCTAACTGATTCTATATCCCACCATCTCCCTCTTAGATTCATGCTACATTCTAAGTCTACGGACCTCTCACTAACCTCTAAATGGAACTATGATCACTTTACTCTAACAGAGCAAACATTACTTTAGGAGTTAATCTGAATATACACTTCTTTCTATAGTCTAAGGATCACCTTTACCTAAGAATCTTGGCATCAACCTTTATATCTCAAATAAGGGTTATACATATCACACTAAATAACTTCCAACCTATCCCTTGCAAAGATATGTCAAGCTTACATGGTTCTAACTCCAAAAGCTCTCTCTTTCTACTACCTACCAAATCAAATGCGTTAAAGACTATACCGAGAGGCTCAAAATTGCCTATCCTTCTCTAACTCACATACATATATATCATGCTTACACATTAACACTTGATGCAACTCATCACTTAAACTCTTGCATACATTATACCAAGCCTACCAGAAAATACCACAAAATTGTCATTCTCACTCTCATACTATCATCCTTTTGTTCACATCCTATACCTGGTCTATACTAGCACAAGAAATTACCACTCTTTAATCCACACCAAGGGATGTATCATCCCATTACCCATCTATTAAAACACAACTCTTACATACTCCAATCAACTATCGTTCCCCAGTCTAGGCTACCATCCTTTTGACTTCATATTTTCGGCTCTAGGTTCGTTCTACTACTAATGGATATAATACAACATCTGTCGGGTGGCAACACTACCCAAGGATCTGGGTACACATCTTCCTCTCTTAAGGAATAGTTAGTAACAAGATTCTGAAAGATGATCTAAGAGCACCTCGCTAAGAGATAATCTAAGATTTACTACATCTGGCACCGCAAATATGAGGTAAAGCAAGTGGAATTGGGACAATGCCAAAATTTGGAGAATAAATAGAGTTAAACTCTATCGCACGATATTGAACATGAAAGAAGGAAAGTTTTTCCTAATACACCTCATAGCCTCTCTCTCATAAGTGTTGCACGCTTCACACCCATGAAAGAGACTCTACTTGTTGCGGCTTTCAGACACCCTAGGACTCTTGAACCTGATGCTCTGATACCAAGTTTGTCACTCCCCAAGGATACCCCCTAGATGTAACATGAGACTCGGGACCACAAGTTCCCCAAGTTAACCCTTGGTCATAGCATAACATAGGCATACACGAGGAAACATAGTGGAAGCATAAATAGAATGCTAGGCAACCAAATTCATAAATGATGAAGTCAATAAGAAACGTAATCAAAAAAGGGAGACTCGAATACTGTCTATGTCTGAAAATCCTCTACATGACATAAGGAGTTGCTAGGATAAGACCCTAGCCAACTCAAAGTATGAACGTAAACATCCATAAAGAATACTAATATCATAACTAGCCCTCGAATAATGAGGACTCACCAACACTGACTGGAATGGCCTGTAGTCTCTAACCATGTGCTTGAGAGAGGGAACCTGAGTCTGCATCATCAAGAGAAGGTAGCACAAAATATACGCCAGTACTATAGGATGTACCGAGTATGTGAGATATGCATGTGATATGATGAAATGACCCTTTGAGGATGGAGAACTTGATGATGCAGACAAGTTCATTTGGAAACTTGAAACTGACAACTCGAGTATGACAACCAACCGAGGAATAACATGCATATAAGCAATCCATACCAAGAATAACATCAAAATCATTCATCTCCAATTCTACTAGATCTGCTGAAATGACTCTATGAAGGACTGAGATAGGGCAATTTTGATAGATTCTTTTAGCTAGGAGTGACTCACCAACAGAAGTACAAACACAAAAAGGTTCTAACAATTGATCAAAACTAATCTCAAACTTGCAAGCAACATAAGGGGTCACAAAAGATAAAGAGGCACCGGGGTCTAATAAAGCATACACATCGAGAGAGAAGACTTTTAACATTCCAGTAAAAATGTCCGGTGAACTCTGCTAGTCTTGTCGAGAGGACGTGGCATAGAGGTGGTTATGGTGCTGACCACCAGAACTAGAAGTTGTGCGCTGCTGGGCCGGTCGACCTCCTTGGGCTGCTGGGGCAAACTGAGTCTTGCTACCTCCATGTCCCTTCTTAGCTAAAGGGTAATCCTTAATCTTGTGTCCAACCTGACCACACCCAAAGCATCCACCTGAACAAGCTAAACACTCACCAAGATGACTTCTACCACATTTGTTGCAAGTAGGGTAAGAAGTCCCCTTTATAACACTTCCCTGCGAATAGGAACCTGCTCCTCTATTGGTCTTATAATGACGAGGCCTAGAGAATTGAGTAGGAGCACTAGATGAAGAATGAACGAGTCCTGATAATTTATTTTGAAACAAAGAGCGATGTCCGCCTCTGGACCTCTGATGGCTAAAACCTGAACTCTCTGATCTAACCCTCTTGTTCTCCCTTGCCATTTCCCTAAACTTGTTTCGCTCAATCTGATGGGCATGAGTCATAAGTTGAGAAATATCCATATCACCAAAAAGCATAGTGGAACTACACTCCTTCTTTACTGGGTATGACACTCCATAAATGTACTTACTCATCTCATCTCTCGGGTCAGCCACCATATAAAAAGCGTACCTAGAAAGGTGGGCGAACTTCAGCCCCTAATCTTGAACCAACATAGAGCGTTGACTCAAGTCCATAAACTCCTTGGCCTTAGCTTCCCTCAACTCCCTAGGGAATAACCGGTCAAGAAAATCCCTCTCAAAGCATTCCCAAGTCATAGGGACCACATCCCTAGCCCTAGCATCTTTCCACTGAGTGTACCAAATATGAGCCGTCCTTGAGCTGATAGGAAGCTAGCCCAACACCATCAATACCAAGAACCTGCATCATACAAAATATCTTCTTCACCTTATCCATGAAATTTTGTGAATCCTCACCAACTTTCGAACCCCAAAATTTAGGTGGGTTCATACGAATGAAGTCTAAAACTCAAGCTACAACTACTCTACCTTTGGGGTGGATGGGGATAGGAGCCTGCTGATTAGCCTGAGCGGCCATAGTTTGAACTAGCATATGAATAGTATTCCTGAAATCAACATTTGTGATCTTGGGGTCTAGAATGTCAGTGTAAAAATTTTCGGGTGGCTCTACGAGGCATGGCACGACGAGGAGGCATAATATGAAATGCATAAAGAATGGATTATAGGAGTAACAGATTTAAACTCTATCGCACGATATTGATGAAGAAAGAAGTGAAGTTTTTCCTAAGACACCTCGTAGCTTTCGTCTCATAGGTGTGGCGTGCTTCACACACATGAATGAGACTCTACTTGATACGGCTTTTAGATACCCTAGGACTCTTGAACCTGGCTCCGATACCAAGTTTGTCATATCTTGTGACTACCCCCTAGGCATAACACGGGACCCAAGACCACAAGTGCCTCAAGTTAACTCTTGGTCATAGCATACTCAGATAAATACAAAGAAACATAGCGGAGGAATACTTAATGAAGATAGGCAACCATAACTAAATAGGAATAAGGTCTCAGAAGTACCAAATACAAAACACGGAACACACGTATAGTTATGTCTGAAGCCTCTAAATTGTCATAAAAAGTTGATGGGATAAGACCCCAACTAACTCAGAAATCCAAATAAAGAACATGAAAGTAACTAGCATAGTTATGGTCCTCGAATTATGAGGACTCACCAATAAAAGTTTGGATGACTGGCGATGACTAGCCACGAGCCTGAGGAATAGAGACTGAATGTGCATCATTATAGGATGCACCACAAAGTATATGTCAGTACTATAGGATGTATTGAATATGTGAGATTTGCATGAATATAGTAAACACATACTTAAAACATAATCAAAACTGGTTTCATGAATCATAAGAGAAATCATAAGTAAACATCAATTTGAACATAAACTGAGAAATAGAAGAGCATAAGACTTAAAAACATTCATACGAGAGTTTCTCTTAACGGACATAAACCATGATGAGCTATATGGAGTCTAGTGTTATACACCCACACTGAAAAAGGTTGTCCTAACCGGCCAAAGTTAGAACCATAACTATCAGGATCCTGTCATAAGCCATAGAGGGCAACCTATGGTGGCAACGTAGTTTTGGACTTTGGTTATCTAGAAACCACGTTGCTCGTTGATAAATACTACTCCCAAAATATACATATAGATCAATATATACTTGTGACTTATCTAATGCCAAATCTGTTTGAAAATCATAAGGACATATCTAATGTCATGCAATTCAAAATCATAAGTTCTTGAAGCTTTGCATAGCCATAATTCAAAATATACTTTTCCTTGTAAAATCATAACTTGAAGAATTAGGCATGCAATTTCTTAATACATTAGGTCATGTTATCTAAACATGCCAATTTTCACTTACAAACATGCAAATTAATGGAATCATGCTAAAAATCATCTTTAATGCATGGGCTTTTGAAATCAATTAAGGAACCTAAAATAAATCATAGATAAGCAATGAGAAATCATTAATTAATGCTTAAAAACTGAACCTATAAGTTTTCCCTAATTTGGGTAAGAACCCTAATTTCATAAATTGATAATTCAAAATAAAACATGGGGTTTTGGGAATAATGGTGAAAGGAATCCCTTATTGAATACCCATATACTTGATTGAAGCTTGATTGATATAAGATGAAAATTAATAGAGGCTTGAACTTGGAGTATGAGACTTGGAGTTGATGAAGTTCTTTTCCTCTTTTGGTAGATGATTAAGGAATAATGAGAGACATAGGCTAATAGGAGTAGAAACTCTACTAAAAGTGGCCAAAACGACCTCACTTAAGAGTTAAAAGGGTGGATAGTTAGAAAAATACTCCTGGGATTTAATTAGAGAAAAGTTGTTAAGAACCTCGGCTTCAGGTTCCACATGTCCTTTCCACGAGCCATAAAAGTAACCACTGTTTGTGGGTTGGAGTCGTGGTTTATGAGCCAAATGATAGGCTGCGGATGACATTCCATGAGGTTACAGAATGACTCTTGAAAACTATCACGGGTTATAGAAACCTCTCATGGTTTCGGGGTGATTAGACTACCCTCAGTCTGAGTTCCACAAGTTTGTTCTACAACTCGTGGAACCATCCATGGACTGTGAACCTGACTCCTGATTCTCAGACCTGAGGTTGATCTGCAGGACTAGATTAATGAGTTACTTCCATGACTCGTGGTTCTAACCATGACTCGTGAACTTGACTCATGATTCTTAGAAGTTTTGAATTTTGTAGAGTTTCTAAGATTAAAAGCTGAATCGAATTCCGAGGTGTTACAATTATACATGTACTCTGTTGAAATTCTCGTTGATCAGGGATGTACTTAGAGGATGATCTGCTTTTCTTATGATCCTTGTGGTTGGCTTTCTGTTAGTTTTCTTGTAACTATAGCGTTTGAATTTTTATTGTGTGTCTAAGACATCACTAGAAAATCTAACTATTTTTCTATGAATGTCGAACAGTTGCTAGACCTCCTTAATTTTCTTCTTAGTTTCATAAAGTGCTATAGAAGCAGGGACATGAAATATTGATATACTAGGGCAAGATTTTAATCTTTTTGACTCTCCAAAAAAATGCTAAATGACTACAACAGACATGTGCAGAGGCTTTCATGGCTGAGATTTTTAAACTAATGATTCTGTGCAGACGAGATTTTAGCATTCCATATTTCTTCTTTTCCAGTATAATGCTTCTTTGTTGGTAATGCATATTTGCCATCTGTTTTCTAGTTCCAGTGCAATGTTTCTTTTGTTGGGAATGCATATACTATTTGACATTAGTTATGAAAAATTAGTCCTTCCATAATTGGTGAACTACTCTGCTACATGGTTAAATTTTCGATATGCTCCCTGAAGTGGCAAACTTATGACATGAGCCTAAAAAGGCTGAATCACGAACAAAACAAGTAAGGCTAAACTTTTAGGTTAATGATCAGTAAGATAACTAGTTAACAATATGAGCTTAAGGGAGTTAGTTAGATGATAGATAAGGCATAAGTCTAAATGACAAATGCCCAAAACTATATTTGTCGACGTAGGATAGAGATTATTCCACAAGTCAGATAGTTCTTTTTTTCATATGTCCCAAAAAGGGATAATTATGGATCTTTGCTAGCAAATCATATCATATCATGTCCTATGTTGGTCAAGGTATAGGATGTATAAGCTAATCGGGCCGTGATCAGACTCCATGCGTTCACATGGTGGTTTATGTCGGTTCAGCACTTGCTCCCATAAATAAATACATTAATTAATTGACTTTGCATTGCCAAATATGACTTTAACTTGTGCTATTGTATTTTTATGCTTGTAGCAGTTGTTTTTGCCTTGAATATTTGGAGACACTAATTATATGGTGTCCATGTGGATGCTCTTACTAATCATAAGAGCCAGTATGTGTTCAGACAGAAATATTTGAATCTTCATCAAAAAAGATGGCTAGACCTTCTAAAGGACTATGATATTAGTGTTCTTTATGATCCAGGTAAGGCCAATGAAGTGTCTAATGCACTTAGCAGGTTATCTATATGTAGTGTGGCATGGGTGGAGTAAGACAAGAAGGATTAGCTAAGAATGTTCATAGGCTTGCTCATTTATGGGTTAATTTATGTCATTGGAGAGTGTGGGTGTGGGAGACAATATCTCTTATGAAGACATCCACATCGAGATTGTTGACTATCAAGTTCGTAGGTTGGGAAACATGGAAGTCACTTCAGTGAAAGTTCTTTGGAGTAACAAGTCAGTTGAGGGATCTACTTGGGAGGTAGAAGCAGCTATGATGACCAAGTACCCATACCTATTTTCTTTTGATTTAGATCCAGCTTGAGGTAATAGTTCCTCTTTAGTTTTCTTAGCGTCCTTATTACTATTCCCCTCAGTTTAATGTTTTCTTAGTTATTTTTGCATTTTAGCATGCATTTAGTTGGTAGAGATTGTAGCTCTTTGCCCTCCAAACTCAGCTTGTTTAGTATTTATTCAAGGATGAATGATCCTAAGGTGGAGATCTTGTAACACCTAAGAATTTGAACCAGCTACTTTACAATGCTTAATAGGAAAAGTGCAGGAAAATTCAAACTTTCACGAATATTCACATATAGGATCATAGGTTGTCATTCTGTTTCACGACCCGTGGTATGATCCATTTTTTGGCCTCCAATGTTGGTCCCTAAAAAAATTTATGGGTGACTCCATTGACTATGGTTAGAACCATAGTCCCTCCTGTCAACCATATTTTTATCATCAGAGGACCCTCAACTTAGGGTCCAAAAATAATGAATCAGTTGACGGTCTGTCAATCCATTCCATGGACCATCCTGTCACTCGTGGTTTATCCAATCAAAGAGGTGTCAATTTTAGGAGTGAAAACTATGACTCAGTCGACAGTCCATCAATCTAATCCATGGACCGTCCTGTCACCCTTGAACCAACAAATCTGAGGACCTTTAAAATCTCAGGGATAGAACCATGGTTCAGACAATGGTCAATTGACCAGGTCCACGGACTGTTGACCAAATCCATGGTCCGTCGACAATCTCAACGATATTTTCAGCAGTTTTATATTTAACTCCCAGGAGTATTTCAGGCCCTTCCCACAATTTTAACATAAGAACTACATAATTTTGACTATCCTAAACCTGATGGTTAAGCCTATCATCTCAGACCGACCTTTAGCCAAGAACAGAGAATGAGGCAATTTTCTTCTCTAAGGCAAGAGTTAGGGCTCTTCAACTTCAGGCTCCAAACCAAAGATTTCACCAAAAGTTTTACTCTCAAGTATGTGGGATTTAATGAATGGGTTCCCTTTCACCCATTGAGTCCCAAAGTTAACTATATTCTTCAGTTCGGTTTAGTCTTCAGAGTCTAGGGTTCATGAATATTGTGAATTCCTTTGTACTTCAGTTTTCTTATGATAAATAAATCTTAAATACATGCTTCCTTGAAGTCTAGAGTCCTTGCGTACTCACAAATCTTAAACCCTCAGTATATTGGATGATTCGTGATTTTGGACTATGTTTAAATTGCATATTCTATTCAGATTATAGTACTATTATGAGTAGTTGCATTCCTCAAAGATGGTGGGATATAAACACCTGATAACTTAGGATTTCATGCATTATCAGTCAAACACTCAGTCTTTTAGGATTACATATTTTAGAGTGCTTTCAAATTAAGAACTTATCTTTCAATCTCATAACATCACTATAATTGAGCTTTTCAGTATTTCAGTTTGTATTCAATTGGGAGTAGTACTTAGCACTGAGTAGATGCAGGGATAAAGTCTTACCTATTAGTTAGGTTGAGACCTTTAGTAGAAGTCCCTATGTTCTAGAACTACGGCGCCACCATTGGTTCTAATGGGTCACCCAAAAGAGCAGGCTTGACAACTTTGTCCTTTTGGACATCAGTTTAGTGGATCCACACCAGTCAGTGTTTGTACCCTTTGTAAGGTATGGAATACCCTTCCCACCAGGGTTATAGGTTGGCCCCCAATTAGCTCAGCTAGGGGTATGTCGGTTAACAGTAGCTCCCACGGTTTATATCTAGTTATTGCATGATATTGTAATCAAGTATTGAAGCATATTATTGTTCATTACATATTACTTACTTGGTCATTGCATCAGTTTATATATTTCAGTCCCATGTTCAGTTTATGCTCTCATGTTTGTCATACTTATAATAGTGCCTATCTCACATGCTCAGTACATTTAAAGTACTAATCACATACCTTCTTTCTGCTATATAGTTGGATAATATAGGTTTAGGAGCTTTGCATACATATCGTGATTAGAAGGATTCTCCTATCATCTCAACATCATAGTTGGTGACTCCTCATACTTTGAGGACAAGATTTATGATTTCTTTACCTACTCATTTATTCAGTTTTAAGAAAATTAGAGTTAGTTGTGGGGCTTGTCCCATGAACTCATCTTAGAAGAGGCTTTCAAACATAGAGTCAGATTTCAATTTACAAGGTTAGTTTTGTATTTTAGACTTATTATGTATATTCAGAGATTTGAAGTTTATATTTCTAAGCTTAAACTTTTATTCAGTTTAGCTTCCGCTCAGTTATTGCTAATAATCAAAATGTATGTCAGACCATGGTTAGCTTGGGGTCACTTGTGGCTCTAAGCACTGTTTCGCATCTAGGTTATAGACTAGGGGAGTGAGAAGTACACTGAGGCACATGCTACATGAGTTAAAGATGCAAATTACATGAACAACACTCTAGGTGGTCAGCAAAAGCAAGGTAAAATATTTCAAGGGCAGGTGTATAACAACGAACAACAATAGAGATCACAGCAGCAGATCCAGGGCAACTACAATAATGACCATAACTTTGGGAATAGGATTGTTAATCCTGACATCCCTCCATGGGGAAATCAGCAGGATCTAGGTTCATCAAAAATGGAAGGCATGCTAGAGAGAATTCTAGAGAATCATGAGAAAGCAGACACATCAGCGAAGAATCTTGAAGATGTGGTAAGTTCTTATACAACTTTAATTCAGAAGCTAGAGCAGCAGTTTAGAGACTTCTCATGATAACAAAACCCTAAGTTGAAGGGTCAACTACCCAGCAATACTATTGCTAATCCAAGAGGTGAAGGTAGCACCTCACATTGTATGGCTATCACCACCCGGAGAGGTCTTACCACAGCAGGAGATGACTTTATTGACAAACAAGTAAAGCAAGAAGAGGTTGAAACCATTCCTAAGGAGGATACGATGGTAGAGAATGAAGAACCAGTTATGGTAAATGGTCATGAGACATAAAAGGGGCATGTTATGTAGATTGTACAAACATTTAAATATCTGCCACCCTTCCTTCAAAGGTTCGTCAAAAAGATGAAAGATGCTAAATGTATAAAGTTTTATGATCAATTGAAACATCTGTTAATAAGCATCCCATTCCTTGATTCATTCTAGGAGATGCCCAATTTTGCCAAATATTTGAAGAAATTTCTTAAGAAGAAAACTTCTGTGAAGGATGAGGATGTACACAGCTCACACTTTGGGTTAACTCTATTATTCCACAGTTTCTAGTTGAAAAGAAGGGTAATCTAGGTGTATTCACTATACCATGCACTATCGGTGTAAGGGGATTTGCTAAGGCATTGTCTGACAATGGTGCTAGTATAAATCTTATGCCACTTGCAATATACAAGCAGTCCAAACATGGATTCCCAAGACCTACTAGCATGAGACTATAGATGACAGATAGGTTAGTGCAATGATATGTAGGTATTGTTGATAATGTACTAGTGAAAGTATAAAATCTCATGTTATTGGCTGACATTATGATACTTGATTGTGAGGTGGATAAAGAAATTCCCATCATCTTGGGTCATCCGTTTCTAGCAACCGTAAGAGCATTAAATGGACTCGGAGAAGAATGAAATTAAGTTATGAGTAAATGATAAAGAAGTGACTATCAAGGTTAGTAAAAGAATGACTCTGCCAAGCAAATATCATAGAATCTCAGTGATCAGTCTTGTTGAGGATACAGTAGAAGAAGAAATTAAGTAGAAAGTAGAGAAGTACAGTTTTGGTGAAGTGTTGGATGCAATCTTGGTTAACTTTGAAGGAGAAGATGTGAAGGGATATGTGGACACAGTGAATGCCCTGACTGTGATTGGTTCATATATACACATGCCAAAGAAACTCCCCTTGGACCTAGAAAATAGGGTCATACCACCAATAAAACCATCCATCATTGAGAGAAACTGCCTGCTTACCTCAAGTATGAGTTTTGGGGATTTAATAAAAATTTACCTATTATTGTTTCTGCTTTTCTTTCTGATGTGTAGGTGAAAATATTTCTAGCCGTGCTATGAAAGTACAAAAAATCAAATAGGTTGATGATAATTGATATCCGTGGGATCCCAACAGGCAGTTGTGAACATAAGATAAAGTTGGAGAAGAATAGTAACCCGGGTGTTGAACACTAGAGGATATTGAACTAAACTATGCAGGAAGTGGTTAAGAAGGACATAATTAAGTGGTTGGATGTAAGGGTAGTTTACCCTATTGCTAATAGACCGTAGGTGAGTCCAGTGCAGCGTGTGCCTAAAAAGGGCGGCAATAAAGTGGTTGAGAATTCAATGAACAAGCTAATACCCACCAGAGCAGTCATCGAATAATGTGTTTGCATTAACTACTAAATCCTCAATGCAACCACCTGCAAGGACCATTTTCCCATGCCCTTCATCGATCAAAGGCTTGACAGGTTAGTTGGACAATCCTATTATTGTTTTTTTGATTGTTACTCTGGATACAACCAGATAAATATTGCACTGGAGGATCAGGAGAAGGCTACATTCACATGTCCATATAGGACATTTCCATTCATCCGAATGTCATTTGATCTTTGCAATGCTCCTGCGACTTTCAGCATTTCATGATGTCAATATTTTCTAAGATGGTTGAGGATTATCTAGAAGTATTTATGGATGATTTCTCAGTCATTGGTGATTCATTTGAGGACTGCTTAGATCACTTAGAGCCGGTCTTATCAATATGTAAGAAATAAATCTAGTACTCAATTGGGAGAAGTGTCATTTTATGGTACATGAGGGCATTGTTCTAGGGCACAAAGTATCTGAAAAGGGGATTGAAGTAGACCAAGCAAAGATTGAGATTATTGCAAAGTTGCCGCCTCTTTCTTCTGTGAAGGGCGTTAGAAGTTTCCTGGGGCATGTGGATTTTATAGGAGGTTCATCAAAGACTTCTTTAAAATCTCCATGCCCATGTGCAAGATTCTTGAAAAAGAAGCTAAGTTCCATTTTAATGATGATTGTTTGAAGGCCTTCAAGGAATTGATGCAAAGGTTGACTGAGGCACCGATTAGTGTAGCTCTTAATTGGTCCTTGCCCTTCGAGCTGATGTGTGTGCAAGTGGGTATGCAAATGGAGCTATCTGTAACACCCCAGGTATTTTGAGGTTGTCCTTCATCTTGTATCAAGGGCTTATGAGCCTAAATTTGAGAATTTTATTAACATCGCACGTATTAAAAAATATTTAGTTTAAAATTTTAATTTTGTAAAAAGTTATATTTCAATTGTCTTTCTAAAGTGCCTCAAATATTTATGGAAAAAAATATTATTTAAATGCAATATATTTGTATATGTATTTATTTTGTGAGAGTTTTTACAATTTATTAATATTTTAACAGAGATAGAAAGTCTAGTAATGTTAAAACAAATTACTATTGTATGAGGTAGGCTTTATTCGTAATAATTTTTTTATTAATTTTGGTATATTCAAAAAAAATTATATAAATTTTACCTTGAACTTATCCAATACACGAGTACTTACATATTGGGAAAGAAATATTCTTAGTGTTGCCACCTCCACTCCGCGTGGAGGTGACTAAAGGTGGCAGCTATGTGTATGATTTTAATGCCACTTGTCTTGGCCATTTTATCCATTTATTTTAAGCATTATGTGTGGCATATATATACGGATATGTACAGGAGCATTCAATATATCTTTTCATTCTTTTCCTTAACAAGGTCAATATTTAATATGCTGCACCTTTGTGTTTTATTCTTTTCCTTTTCAAAAACAAGAATTTAGTGTTGCACGTTGAAGAAGGATTTTATGAAAAACTTTTTTTGAAGATTTATTTGATCCTGAAAGAAAATTAATTATCTATATCAAGTTATTTGAACTCAAATTTTAGGTATGTACAGGTTATTGTTTTCTTTTTTTGGCATGATTCCTTCATATTAAAAATCTTCATGTTTAGCGTGCTATCAAAGAGTCGAGTGTTAGGTGTCTCTAAATTATTGTTGGTGTTACTCGTATTGGAAACTCATATCTGGTGATGTCAGTTTCGCGTTAAGTTGGAAGTAAGAGTGTTGTAGATATGTTTGTGGTTATTATATTATGGTAATTGTCGGGTTAATTATGGTATTATGGTTGTAGTACGGAGGTGCTACAGTGGTTCTTGGGTACTTGGGGGGCTACCTTATAAGCTTGTATTGTATTGTATTGTGTGTTGCATATTGTATTATATTTTATTGCATTTTATTGATTATAATTGCCTGGAGGGCTCACAAAAACCTGTAAGGCATGAGACTTATCCGCATGGTTGAGCCCGTGGCTTTGCGAGGACCTTTAAGGCATAAGACTTTTCCTCATAGTCAAGCCCATGGCATTATGAGGACATGTAAGGCATGAGTATTTTTCCACATGGTCTTCCTTGTTTATTTCTCTCTCATAAGGTATGAGTTCATTTCGCAGGTTGAGCCTATGTATTTTGTTTCCATCTTGTATTGCATTCCTATGTTATGATTGTTGTGATTAACTGTATCTTGAGTTTCAAAGGCGATGTGTGGTTGAAGTTATGGTTGTTGTGGGGCCTAGAATAGGGGAAGGTAAGGTAGTGTTGGGCTGACGTTATGTGTATGCAGGTTATGGCTTAGAAACTGGTATCATTTCTATTTTAACTCCGTTCATATTGTAGTTTCAATTTTGAGTTGTGTTTTTCCTGTTATTTTGTTGCCTTATATATTTAGTACATTCTTTTGTATTGACATCCATATTTCTCGGGGGGCGTTGCATTTTTGCCTACTGGTTATCAGGTAGACAGTGGTCCTCATTGTGTTTGTGGAGTTCAGCTAATGGTTGGTATGCTCTACTCTTTCTGGGGTTACTGAGTCTAGAGTCTTCTTTAGCTTTATATTGGTAACGAGTACGTCGGGGCCCTATCCTGACTTGTGATTAGAGGTATTTCATCTTAGATGCTTGTAGACATTTGTTGTGGGTCTAATAGTCAATTAAAGCATGATTGGCCTTGTATTATATCTTTTTGTTATATTTGAGATTGTTTCTGTTGCATTTTATTTTGATTGGCTTGGCCTAAAGGGACTATCGATGTTGTTTGGTTTAGTTCATGTTGGTTCACTCGATCGAGTGTGGCATCGGGTGCTAGTTGCGCTCTCTTAGATTTGGGGCATGACAAATATGGTATCAGAGAGTGGTCGTGTCCTAGGGAATCTTTGAGCTGTGTCTAGTAGAATCTTGCTTATGAGTATGATATGCACCACACTTATAATAAAGAGCCTACAGGACATCTAAGATTGGTTACCTTTCTTTCATCTTTATGATCGTGTTGTAGAGTTGAGTCTTATGAGTTGGGTTATGTAATGACCCTCAAGGTAATTTCTATTTTTCGTACTTTTTCTACATTTTGAGCCTTCCCTCAGCGGCTACAGGTTATTTATTACTTATTGGGACTGACATTTTGGTGCCTGAGCCATTCGTTAGGTCGTTATGACCATTTTCCTATTTTAGAACTTGAACGTAGAAAATCTTTGATTTTGGTCAACATTTTTGGTAAACATTCTTATAATCGAATTCTGACAGTTTCGTTGGATCTGGAACGGGGATTTTAGTCTAGTGGAACCCTTGGTCTGGGTTTGGGAGTTTTCATTTTGGGTTTGTGTTGGTTTATGTGTTTTTAGGCCAGTTTGGCTTGTGGGTTGACTTTGATCAACATTCGGAAAAGACGGCCTTGGATAGAAATTCCATTATTGTTGTTATATCTGGAATGTCGACTTTGGGCTAGAGGGACCTTTGGTTTGGGTCCCGAGGCTTCCAGACTTGTTGTTGGCCCTTGGGTTCCATTTTAGAAATGTTGGCCAAAAGTTTATTTTGGACGTGGGGCCCACTTTTTGTTAAATTGACCTTCATTGGGATTTTCGTCGATTATGTTGAGTCATGAATGCCATTTTTAGTGAAATAGCTTAGCTCATTTGTGTTCGCGGGACCCCGAATGTGTTTTCGAGGGTCCATCGGATAAAATTCGTGTTGGACTTTTGTTGTTGGCAGCTGGTTGCTGTCATGGCACCAGTAGGACATCGCCTATGCGAAGGCATGGCCGCCTACACGTAGAAGCACCAGCCGCCCCCTTCGTGTTAGCCTTTCCCTAAGCAGCCGACAGGCTACGTTCGCGCGCCCGCGTGGGCATTGGCTGGCCTGCGTATGCACTAGGCAAGCGGCTGGCCTGGCCAGTGCCTGGCCTTTGCGTGCGCAGGGGCCCGGCCGCGTACACGTGTTCGCGTATTCAGCGCCCTGGCCTCGTTCACGCAGGACATGGCCGACAGTTTTAAGTTGGCTTCTCCAACTTCATATCTTTAATTTCAAAACATTCCCATGCGATTTTCCTCCATTAAAACATTTCCCAAGCTCCAAATTGAACCCCATTCATCCCCAAAGATGGTGCTATCTACCTTTTCGGTCCGGGATCATTTCGTACTCTCTAATTGGTAAGTTTCTGCCTTAAAATCATGTAATTCTCAGTTTTAAATCCTTTGAATTAGTAGCATTTCGTGGCTGTTTTGAGCCTCGAAATGAGTTGCGCTCGCGCTAAATTTACTAGCATGGATTTCTTAATCCACCGCGAGCATAATTGTGAATTTTAATTTTTGTTTTGTTGCACAAGCCCCGAGGGTCATTTTTTGACCTAATTTTGAGCTTTATTTTTTGTGTATCAATATGGGTGTCATTCTTCTAGTCTTGACACCTGGTTCATATTCTTGATAGTGTGGCACCTTTCTGAGGCTGTTCGAAAGGGGAAGGCAAACGAGTGACGATTCGTGTTTGCAGTTTGGCCCCAAGGTAGGTTACGATTTACTTTCTAGACTGAGTTTAGTTAGATTTTTTATATGTATATGTTACTGGAATGTTAGGTTGGACTTCAGGTAGATTTAGGCTTAAATCCTATTTATTGCTTTTCATTGACCATTTCAGATTATAGCCTAGGATTATTTTGTTTATCCTTAGCCTAGAAGCTCGTAGTATCGTTGTGGCTAGTGTAGAATCCCTAATTTGCTTTCAGGAGGTTTTAGAGGTAGAGAAGAGATTCCTTGTGATTTTTGCTTTTATTTTCCTGTTTTATCCGCTTATTCTACCATTGTGTGTAATTGTGGGTCCGAGGCCATATCTTGGATTAGGACGGTGCTCCAGGTCAGTTCTTTTGGTATGGAGGGTAGTTTGCCCTTTTTGCCTTGATTATGTGTGGTTTTTTCTGGTAACGGATAATTCATGCTCATACTGCATTGCATATTATTATACGAAAAGGGAGTAATTTTCAAGGTTTTTGGTTCAAAATGGGGCTTTACTACGGTTACAGTGATTTTTGGATTGAATTAAATTATGTGGGATTTTACTACAGATTTTTGAAAGAAAGAGAGGAAATACTATTTTATGCATATATTTATAATCCGATGCAGTATTCTGAAGCCCCGATGCATTGTTTCGGGTTTTTACTTTCCATTTACCTACTTATACATATCTGCATAGTCTGATGCGGTATTTCAGGCGCCCGATGCAGTATTCCGGGTTTATACTATTATGCATTCATACATTACATCATTCTTTCCATCACATTGCATTGGTTTGGTGCTTTTGGATTGTCGGTTGATTTGGGTTTGTTCTTGTTATTACTTTATCCTTTATTGGTTCGCTTATTTTGATTTTTGGGTTTATAACTAGTTCTAGGTGGATCCCTGTATTTTAGCTGCTTTCCTGTAATTTGTATTTTATATATTATCAATCTATTCTCAGTCGGCCTATGATACCTACTGGGTACACGTTGTCTTGGTACTCATACTATACTCTGCATCTTTTATTGATGCAACACCTAGTACGAGCAACCCTCACTGATTCTCCCATTATTCGAGACCTATTGCAGTTCGAATCGCGGTGAGCTCCTGGCGCCTTAGAGACTTTACATGCTTTCCATCTTGTATATTTTGTCTTTATTTTGTATTTTGGATAGACAAAGTCTGTTGTATAGCTACTCCTTACTTTAGTCGCTCTTGTACTAGTGACACCATGTCCGGGTTGGTTCTCGTGTATGTTTTGTCTCTTTGGTGACTTTAGGTCCATATTTTGTATATTTAGTACGGTGGTATGTATATATGCTATTGGCCCTATCTTTTTATTTATGTCTTCCACTTTTCCTTACATTCTTTGCTTTATTGTCTTCCGCGTTTATACGTTTTGCTTGCCTACTAGGGGGTTATGTAGGCACCATCATGGCCCAATTTTGGGTCGTGACAAAGTAGTATCAGAGTTCTCAGTTCACCGGTCTCGCCAGTTCTAGAGCAAAGTATCTAGTAGAGTCTAGTGGATCGGTACGATGATGTTCGTATCCAATCTGCGAGAGGCTATAGGATATTCCTTGGAAATGTGTCATCTTGTTTGATTCCTTATTGTGCATCCTTGGCTTATTCAACTTCTAAGTATCTCTTTTTCTCTCTTTCTTAGATGGTTTGGACGATATCTGCAGCATGTGAGGACGAGGCCCCTGCACCTGCAGCTAGAGCCCCAGCTAAGGTACGGGGTAGAGCTTGACCCAGAGTTCGCGATAGGGCACGGGCTGTAGTGCCAGCTCAGGACCGGGCTAGACTACCATCACAAGAGCTTGAGTTTAGAGTTGATGAGGTACAATATGAGCCAGAGCATATGGGGCCAACCCAGCATCTGTCTGGTTTCGTGGCTACAGCAGCTTCGCCAGCCACTCCGATTGGTTCTCAGGTTAGAGATGATGGTCAGAATTTAGCTCAGGCGGCAATACAGGGTTTAAGAGCGCAGCCTACTGATGTGGCTCCCAGATTGGAGGTATTATTGGTTCCAATAGTTGCTCCACCTATTTCAGCTGGGCAAGTTATGTCTTCTGAGGAGCAGAAGATGCTTGGTGGGTTTCTGAGATTGGGTCCTCTGAGGTTTTTAGGTGCTTCTAGGGAGGATGCACATGAGTTTCTGACTAGCTACCAGGAGAGACTGCATAATCTGGGTTAGTTGAGTCACATGGGGCAGATTACACCACATTTTAGCTGGATGGTCCAGCAAAACAGTGGTGGAGGTCATATGAAGCTTGTAGACCAGTCGGGTCACCTTCGCTTATTTGTGCCCAGTTCTCTGTAGCTTTTCTGGAGAGTAGCATGATAGAGAGATTGATGGATCAGTTCTCTAAGTTAGAGTAGGGCTCCATGACTGTGTCTGAGCATGAGGCTTATTTCCACTAGTTGTCAAGAAATGCCACTATAATTCTACCCAACGAGCATGAAAGAGTATGCCGCTTTGTTCGAGGTTTGACTTTGCAGCTTTGCTTGGACATAAAGGGTATGGTAGAATCAGGTCAGTCCTTTGTGGAGGTGGTAGATCATGAACACACTACTAGAGGCATACTTTCAGTGGCCCAATAGGGCGGCGATAAGAGGCCTCGCTATCAGGGAAGTTTCAGTGGTTCACAGGCCCGTGGTAGAGGCTATTATTGTAGGGGTCAGCACCAGCACTGCTTCCACCCAAGCTGTCCTGTTCAGGCATTATTACAGACTTTTGAGGGTTAGAGTAGCCAGAGTATTGTTCCTACCACACGAGGTGCTCATTCAGGGTCCCCAAGTCGTGGTGGTTGTTCTGATTCAGCTGGATCTTCATAGCAGAGTATGTTTGGCTTGTGTTTTTATGAGTGTTGAAAGATAGGACACTTTGCTAGAGAGTGTCCTTCGGCACAGCACCCTCGGCGACAGGATCATTTAGTTCAGCCCCCCAGGGCCTCGGCACCTCCAGCTAGATGCAGTTCATAAGGTAGTAGGGTGGTCCCTAGGGTACTAAGGTGGTCCTTAGTCCATTAGGTCATGCGATTTTGGAGGTCGGGCCATATGTATGCAGTTTCGGGATGGACAAAGGCTTAGGCTTCAGATGTTATGATCATAGGTTATATCTGTTTTTCACTAGTCTTCTTCTCCTTTGTTTGATCCGGGGTCTACATTATCATATGTATCTGCTTATCATGCTACTCGTCTGGAGTCTACTTGTGAGTCCTTGCATTAACCCTTGCGTGTATCTACTCCAGTAGGAGATTCTTTAGTAGTGGATCAGGTGTATCGGGCTTTTGTAAAGACTATCTTAGGGTACTACACGTGGGTAGACTTGGTTGTACTTGATATGGTTGATTTTGATGTGATCTTCGGAATGGATTTGTTGTCTACTTATCATGTGGTCTTGGATTGCTCCTCCAAGACTATTACTCTTCGGATTCCTGATATCCCTCATATCATATGGAAGGGTGCTGATAGCCACATACTGAGGGGAGTTAAATCTTTCTTGAGCACCTAGTGGTTTGTCGGGAAAAGTTACTTAGCCTATCTTGCCTATGTCTGTGATAAGAGTGCCACCACACCTCCTCTTGAGTCAGTTCCTGTGGTTTGCGAGTATTTGGATGTGTTCGCTTTTGATCTTCCGGGTCTTCCTTCTGATCGTGCCATTGCTTTTGGTATCAATGTGGAGCCGAGCACCAAGCCCATTTCTATTCCACCATATCAGATGACACCTACTGAGTTGAATGAGATTAAGGATTAGCTCCTCGATCTGTTAAGTAGAGGGTTCAACAGGCCTAGTGGGTCTCTGTGGGGTGGTCCGGTTCTATTTGTGAAAAAGAAGGATGGGTCTATGCGTTTGTGTATTGAATACAGGCAGTTGAATAATGTGACAGTTAAGAACAAATATTTGATGCCGCGTATTGAGGATTCATTTGACCAACTATAGGGTACATCGGTGTTCTCTAAGATAGACTTGAGGTCCGGTTATCATCAATTAAGGATTAAGGCTGAGGATATCCCAAAGAACGCATTTAGGACTCGATATTACCATTATGAGTTCCTAGTCATGTCTTTTGGGTTGTCTAATGCCCCAACAACATTTATGGAGTTGATGAACCGTGTGTTCAGTGCCTACTTGGACTCATTTGTGATTATGTTCATCAATGACATTCTGATTTATTCGAGGAGTAGGGAAGAGCATGAGAAACATCTTAGAGTTGTACTTCAGACCTTGCAAGACCATCAGTTATATGCCAAATTAACTAAGTGTGAGTTTTGGCTTGATTCTATAGCATTATTGGGGCACGTGGTGTCAAAGGATGGGATTATGGTAGATCCGGCAAAGATTGTAGCAGTTCTTGATTTGGCTAGGCCTACTTCTCCTATTGAGGTTCACAGTTTCATCAGATTGGCGGGTTATTACAGACGGTTTGTGGAGGGGTTTTCTTCGATAGCAGCTTCATTAACTAGATTGACTCAGAAGAATGTTCCCTTCTAGTGGTAATATGAGTGTGAGGCAAGCTTTCTGAAGCTCAAGGCCTTGTTAACTTCAGCTCCAATTCTTACTTTTTCGGTCAAGGGTCAGGGTTTCACCGTGTACTATGATTCTTTGGGTTTTGGTTTTGGTTGTGTGTTTATACAACAGTGTTGGGTTATTGCATATGTTTCTAGACAGTTGAAGGTTCACGAGAGGAACTAACTCACACATAACTTTGAGTTAGCAGCAGTAGTCTTCGCATTGATAATTTGGAGGCATTATCTTTATGGAGTGCACTATGAGATCTTTACTGACCATTGTAGTCTTCAGTAAATTATCAGCCAGAAGGATCTAAATTTGAGGTAGCGTAGGTAGTTGGAGTTACTGAAGGACTATGACATCTCTATTCTTTATCATCCGCGTAAGGCAAATATGGTGGCAGATGCCTTGAGCCGGAAGGCAGTGAGTATGGGTAGCTTGGCCTTCTTAGTGATAGAGGAGTGACCTTTAGCTTGGGAGATCCAGTTCTTGGCTAACAGGTTGGTTAGACTTGACATATCAGAGTCGAGCCATTTTCTTGTTTGTGTTGAGGATAGATCTTTCTTTTTAGAGCAGATTCGGGCACAACAGTTTGATGATGTAAGGTAGAGGTTCATTTGTGACAAGGTGGTAAGGGGTGAGTCTAGGAAGGCGACTTTAGATTCATAGGGTATTCTGAGGATTCTGCGTTCCTAGAGTTGGTGACTTGGTTAGATTGATCTTGGAGAAGGCTCATTTTTCTAGATATTCCATTCATCCCGGGGTAGTTAAGATGTATCATGACTTGAGGCAGCACTACTGGTGGTGTGGGATCAAGAGGGATATATCAACTTTCGTGTCTAGGTTTTTGGACTATCACCAGGTGAAGTTTGAGCACCAGAGGGCAGGTGGTTTGTCTCCGAGGCTACCCATTCCGAAGTGGAAATATGAGCGGATAGCCATGGACTTTGTAGTCGGTTTTCCACGTACCTTTGCAGAGGTTTGATGCTATTTGGGTTATCATTGATAGGTTGATGAAGTCTGCTCACTTTCTGCTAGTTCATACTTCCTAGAGTTTTGAGAGGTTGGCTCAGATCTACATTCGAGAGATTGTCCATTTGCATGGTGTTCTAGTTTCTATCATTTCTGACCAGGGTAATTATTTCACTTTGCATTTCTTGAGGTCTATTCAGAGAGAGTTGGGTACTAGAGTTAAGCTTAGCACCATTTTTCATCCGCAGATAGACCGTCAGTCAGAGCGTACTATTCAGGTTTTGGAGGATCATTTGCGAGCCTGTGTTATTGATTTTGGGGATCGGTGGGACTAGTGTTTAGCCTTATCAGAGTTTTCATATAATAATAGTTATCATTCCAGCATTCAGATGGCTCCTTTCTAGGCTTTGAATGGTAGGCCATGCAGATCTCTGGTTGGTTGGTTTGTTGTTTTTGAAGGTTAGGCCATGGGGTACAGACTTGCTTTGTGATTCTATGGATAGAGTTTGGGTCATTCAAGAGAGACTTTGCACTGCCCAGAGTAGGTAGAAGAGTTATGCTGACCAGAGAGTTAGAGATCTAGAGTTCACGGTTGATGACAGTGTATTCCTTTGGGTATTGACCATGAAGGGCTTGATGAGGTTCGGGAGGAATGGTAAGCTCAGTCCTAGGTTCATTGGGCCTTTTGAGATCCTTCGTTGTATTGGGGAGGTTTCTTATAAGTTAGCCTTGCCTACTACTCATTGCAGTGTGCATCCTGTTTTTCATGTCTCTATGTTACAGCGGTATATTCCGGATGAGTGTCATGTGCTTTAGTTGGAGTCGATCCAGTTGGATGAGTCCTTAGCCTTCAAGGATGAGCCTGTTTCTACTTTGGATAGGAGGGTTAGGAAGTTTAGGTCCAAGGAGATTTAATCAATTAAGGTTCAGTGGCGGCATCATCCTATTGAGGAGGCTACATAGGAGATCAAGACCGACATGCAGACCCGCTATCCTCGTCTTTTCGAGTCTTCAAGTACTACCCCTTTTTCTAACTTTCGTGGATGAAAGTTCGTTTAGTAGTGGATGTTGTAATGACCCTCCAGGTCATTTTTTATTTTCCATACTTTTTCTACATTTTGAGACTTCCCTCAGCGGTTACAGGTCATTCATGACTTGCCGGGACTAACAGTTCAGTGCCCGGGCCATTCATTAGGTAGTTATGACCATTTCCCTATTTTAGAACTTAAACTTACAAAATCTTTGACTTCGGTCAACTTTCTTGGTAAATGTGCTCAGAATCAAATTCCGACAGTTCCGTTGGATCGGGAATGGGGATTTTGGTCTAGTGGGACCCCTAGTCTGGGTTTGGGAGTTTTCATTTTGGGTCTTTGTTATTTTTCTGTGTTTTCAGACTAGTTCAGCTTGTGGGGTTGACTTTGGTCAATATTCAGAGAAGAAGACCTCGGATGGAAATTTCGTCAGTGTTGTTAGCTCTAGAATGTTGACTTTGGGCTAGAGGGACTTTTGGTTTGGGTCTCGAGGCTTCCAGACTTGTTGTTGCCCCCTGGGTTCCATTTAAGAAAAGTTGGCAAATAGTTGGTTTTGGGTGTGGGTCCCACTTTTCTTAAAATCGACCTCCGTTGGGATTTTCATCAATTTTATTGAGTCCAGAATGCCATTTTCAGTAAAATAGCTCAGCTCGTTTGTGTTCGCGGGGACCCCGAATGTGTTTTCGAGGGTCTGTCAGAGAAAATTCATGTTGGGCTTTTGTTGGTGGCAGCGGGTTACTGTCATGGAACCAACATGACATCGCCTATGAGGAAGCATGACCGCCTATGCGCAGAAGCACAAGCCGCCCCTTCGTGTTGGCCTTCACCTAGGCAGCCGGTAGGCCACGTTCGAGTACCTGCGTGCGCATTGGCTGGCCCTCGTACGTGCAAGGCAAGCAGCTGGCCTGGCCAGCGCCTGGCCTTCTCGTGCGTAGGCTCCCGCCAGGGCATGGCCGGCAGCTTTAAGTTTCCTTCTCCAACTTCAAATCTTTCATTTCAAAATATTCCCATGCGATTTTCCTCTATTAAAACACTTCCCCAAGCTCTAAATTTAACTCCAGTCATCCCCAAAGCTGGTGCTATCTACCTTTCCGGTATGAGATCATTTCGTACTCTCTTATTGGTACGTTTCCGCCTTAAAATTTTGTAATTATCCATTTTAAATCTTTTGGATTAGTAGCACTTCAGGGCTGTTTTGAGCCCTGAAATGACTTCCGTTTGTGCTCAATTTTTGAGCATGGGTTTCTTAATCCACCACGAGCATAATTGTGAATTTTAATTTTTATTTCATTGCGCGGGCCCCGAGGGTCATTTGCCGACCCGATTTCTAGCCCGATTTTCCATATAACAATATGTGTTTTATTCTTCTCGTCATGACACCTGAATTATATTCTTGATAGCATGGCAGCTTTCTAAGGCTATTCGGAAAGGGAAGGAACATGAGTGACGGTTCGTGTTTACAGTTCGCCCCCCAGGTAGGTTACAGTTTACTTTCTAGAGTCAGTTTAGTTAGATTTTATATATTTAAATGTTACTGGAATGTTAGGTTGGACTTTATGTAGATTTAGGCTTAAATCCTATTTATTGCTATTCATTGGCCATTTTGGATTATAGTATAGGATTATTATGTTTATCCTTAGCTTAGAATCTCGTAGTATCGTTGTGGCTAGCATGGAATCCCTAATTTGCTTTTAGGAGGTTTTAGAGGTCGAGTAGAGATTCCATGTGATTTTTGCTTTTACTTTCTTGTTTTATCCGCTTATTCTATTATTGTGTGTAACTGTGCGCTCGAGGCCATAACTTGGATTTGGACGGAGATCCAGGTCAGTTCTCTTGGTTTGGAGGGTATTTTGCCCTGTTTTTGCCTTGATTGTGTGTGGTTTTCTCTGATTACGGATAATTCATGCTCATACTGCATTGCATATCATTGATATGAAAAGGGAGTATTTTTCAAGGTTTTTGGTTCAAAATGGGGTTTACTACGGTTACGGTGATTTTTAGATTGAATTAAATTATATGGGATTTTACTACGGATTTTGGAAGGAAAAGAGAGGAAATACTATTTTATGCATATATTTATAGTCCGATGCAGTATTCTGGACCCTCAATTCGTTATTTTGGGTTTTTATTTTCCATTTACCTACTTATACATATGTGCATAGTTCGATGTGATATTTTTGGCGCTCGATGCGGTATTCCAGGTTTATTTTGTTATGCATTTATACATTACATCATTCTTTCCATTACATTGTATTGGTTTGGTGCTTTTGGATTGTCGGTTGATTTGGGTTTGTTCTTGTTATTACTTTATCCTTTTTTGGTTCGGTTATTTCGATTTGCAGCTTTATAACTAGTTCTAGGTGGATCCCTGTATTTTTGCTGCTTTCCTATAATTTATACTTATATATTATCGTTTTGCTCTTAGTCGGCCTATGATGCCTAATGGGTACCCATTGTCTTGGTACTCATACTACACTCTGCATCTTTTTCTGATGCAGCACCTTGTACGAGCCACCCTCACTGATCCTCTCATTGTTCGAGACCTATTGCAGTTCAGATTGCGGTGAGCGTCCAGTGCCTTAGAGACTTTACATGCTTTCCATCTTGTATATTTTATCTATATTTTGTATTTTAGATAGACAAAGTCTGTTGTATAGCTACTCCTTCCTTTAGTCTCTCTTGTACTAGTGACACCAGGTCTGGGTTGGTTCTCGTGTATGTTTTGTCTCTTTGGTCACTTTAGGGCCATGTTTTGTATATTTATTACGGTGGTATGTATATATGCTATTAGCCCTATCTTTTTCATTTATCTCTTCCGCTTTTCCTTACTTTAATTGCTTTATTGCCTTTCGCATTGTTGGGTTTGGCATGCCTACTGGGGGTTATTTAGGCGCCATCATGGCCGGTTTTGGGTCGTGAAGGGTTATCAAAATCATTTAATAGATATTCACGATCGTCGGACCTTGTGAAAAGGTCGATCCTGATTTCTGGTGTTTTAACATTTCCAAGGATGAGGTATTTCCATTTGAGGTAAGTTTTCATTTCGGTTATGAGTTTGTGTCGTAAATGGTCATGTGGGATTCGATGAGTTTATGATAGCTTCTAGTGTCCTTATATGGCATGTAGCTTGTTTTTTGGGCTATTTGGCAGGTGTGACATAGTCCGGTGTATAGGGGAGGTTCTGTCGAAAATTTGAGAAGTTCCTAGACTTACTCCTGCGTTCTATTTCACATTCAAGGATGAATGTTCCTAAGAGGGGAAAGATGTAACACCTAGGTGTTTTGAGGTTTTCCTTCGTCCCGTATTGAGGGCTTATGAGCCTAAATTTGAGAATTTTATTAACATCGCAGGTATTCGAAAATATTTGGTTTAAAATTTGAATTTGGTAAAAATTTATATTTCTATTGTCTTTCTAAAATGCCTCAAATATTTATGGAAAAAATATTCTTTAATTGTAATATATTTGTGTATGTATTTATTTTGTGATAGTTTTTATAATTTATTAATATTTTAACAGAGATAGAAAGTCTAGCTATGTTTAAAAAATTTACTATTATATGAGGTAAGCTTTATTCGTAATAATTTTTAACTAATTGTGGTATATTCAAAAAAATTATATATATTTTACCTTGAACGTATCCAATAACCCAATCCTTACATATTGGGAAATAAATATTCTTAGTGTTGCCACCTCCATTCGACCTGGAGATGGGTAAATGTGGCAGATATGTGTGTGATTTGAATGCCACTTGTTGGCCATTTTATGCTACCATTTTTTTAAAAAAATTCACTAGTATAGGAGCCATCCATTTATTTAAGCATTATGTGTGGCATATATATATACAGATATGTACAAGAGCTTTCAACATATCTTTTCATTCTTTTCCTTTAAAGGTCAAGATTTAATATGCAGTACTCTTGGATTTTATTCTTTTCCTTTTCAAAAACAAGTATTGAGTGTTGCACGTTGAAGAAGGATTTTACAAAATACTATTTTTCATGATTTATTTGATCTTGAAAGAAAATTGATTATCTATATCAAGTTATTCAAGCTCAAATTTAATGTATGTACATACTTTTTTTTTTGGCATGATTCCTTCATATTAGAAATCTTTGTGTCTAGCGTGCAATAAAAGGGTCGATTGTTAGGTGTCTCTAAATTATTGTTGGTGTTACTCGTATTGGAAACTCATATCTGGTGATGTCAGTTTCGTGTTAAGTTGGACATAAGAGTGGTGTAGATATGTTTGTGGTTATCAGATTATGGTGATTGTCAGGTTAATTGTGGTATTATAGTTGTGGTATGGAGGTGGTATGGTGGTTCTTAGATACTTGGGGGCTGCCTTAAAATATTGTATTGTATTGTATTGTGTGTTCCATATTGTATTATGTTTTATTGCATTTTTTTGATTGTGATTACCTACAGGGCTCACAAAAACCTGTAAGGCATGAGACTTGTCTGCATGGTTGAGTCCGTGGCTTTGCGAAGACCTATAAGGCGTGAGACCTTTCAACATATGCGAGCCCATGGAATTATGAGGACATGTAAGGTGTGTGTATTTTTTCACATCGTCTTCCTTGTGTATTGCTCTCCCGTAAGGCGTGAGTTTGTTTTGCAGGTTGAGCCTATGCATTATGTTATCCATCTTGTATTGCATTCCTATGTTATGATTGTTGTGATTAACTATATCTTGAGTTTCGAAGGTGATGTGTAGTCGAGTTTATGATTGTTGTGGGGCCTAGAATAAGGGAAGGTAAGGTAGTGTTGAGCTGACATTATGTCTATGCAGGTTATGGTTGAGATATTGGTATTATTTCTATTTCAACTCCCTTCAAATTGCGGTTTCAATTTCGAGTTATGTTGTTCCTGTTATTCTGTCGCCTTACATATTCAGTACATTCTTTCGTACTAATGTCGCCATTGCTTGGGGGCGCTGCATTCATGCCTGCAGGTTATAAGGTAGAGAGTGGTCCTCATTATGTTGGTCGAGTTCAGCTGATGGTTGGTACGCTCCGTTATTTCTGGGGTTACTGAGTCTAGAGTCTTCTTTAGCTTTATATTGGTAACGGGTACCTCGTGGCCCTGTCCTGACTTGTGATTAGTAGTTTTTCATCTTAGATGCTTGTAGACATCTGTTGTGGGTCTAGTAGTCAATTGCAGTGTGATTGGCCTTGTATTATTTCTTTTTGTTATATTTGAGTGTGTTTCTGTTGCGTTTCATTTTGATTGGCTTGGCCTAAATGTCCCATCGATGTTGTTTGGTTTAGTTCCTATTGGTTCGCTCGATCAAGTGTTGCAACAGGTGCTAGTTGTGCTCTCCTGGATTTGGGGCGAGACACTATACTTGGGCAATGCTACAACAAGGTCATGCATACGGTATATTATGCGAGTAAATCACTGAATGGGGAACAGAAGAACTACACAATAACTGAGAAAGAGATGTTGGCTATTGTATATGCTTTCGAAAGGTTCAGAGCATATCTCTTGGGGTCTAAAGTAGCATTTTATAGCGACCATACTTCCATTCGCTACATGATGTTAAAGAAGGATGCCAAACCTAGGTTGATCGGATGGGTATTGTTGCTACAGTAGTTTAATTTTGATATTAAGGACAAAAAGGGTACAAAAAATCAAGTGGCAGATAAGTTGTCGCGTCTTAAGAAGAATGTACAGTCGGCTAATAATCTAGAACTTGATGATGCCTTTCCTGATGAAAGGTTATTGGTTGTGTCTTATGAAACAATCCCTTGGTATGCTGACTTTGCTAATTTTCTAGTTGCAGGTGTTGTACCAGATGATGTCAAGAACTACCAGAAGAAGTGGTTCTTACGAGATGTCTGAAACTACTATTGGGAGGAACTTTATCTACTTCGGTTATGTGTGTTTAACATTATTTGTCAATGTTTTTCTGAAGATGAGTTCTTCCCTATCTTAAAGGCATTCCATGACTCTCCAATTGGGGGTCATCATTCTGGGAATAGAATTCCAGCTAAAGTGCTGGAGTGTGGCTATTAATGGCCAACATTTTACAATGATGCTAATCGGATGGCGAGAAGCTGTGATCAATGCCGGAGATAGGGTAAAAATCTAGAAGGCATGAGATGCCTCTAAATTTATTACTGGAGGTCAATCTTTTTTATGTGTGGGGGATCAATTTCATGGGGCCATTCATCAGTTCACAAGGTATGAAATATATTTTGGTTGCAATGGACTACATCTCTAAGTGGGTTGAGGCGATAGCTCTACCAAATAATTAAGAGAGAAGTGTCACAACTTTTCTCAAGAGAGCATCTTCACTCATTTTGGTACACCTTGTGCCATAATAAGTGATAGTGGCTTTACTTTCTTCAATAGAGCATTTGTTGGGTTGCTTGAAAAATATGGACTCAAACATAAAGTAGTCACTTCATACCATCCACAAATGAGTGGTTTGGGTGAGGTGTCTAACAGGGAGATCAAGAGCATCCTTGCTAAAACTGTCAGTGCCAACAAGATGGATTGTTCTCGGAAAAATGATGACGCTTTGTGGGAATATCGTACTGCATACAAGACCCCAATTGGCACTTCCCCATACTGATTGGTATTTCAAAAGGTGTTCAATCTACTGATTATGCTATAGCATAAGGCGCTATGGGCACTCAAGAAACTGGACCATGATTGTGGTGAAGCTACGAAGTTCAGGTTGTCAAAACTAAATGAAATGGAAGAATTTGGTTTCACTCATATGAAAGCGCCACGTTGAACAAGGAGAGAATCAAATTGGTACATGATAGGAAGATCGTGAATCAGGATTTCCAACTTGGAGATTTTGTGTTTCTATTCAATTCCAGATTGAAGTTGTTCCCGGGTAAACTCAAGTCCAAATGGTCTGGACCTTTCATGGTCGTGAGCATGTCTCCACATAGAGCAGTTGATCTAGAGTCAAAAGATAGTTCTGGGATATTCAAAGTGAACGACCAAAGGGTAAAGCAGTATTTGTGTGTTTCTGATGGAGACAAGCTTATTGAGGAACTCCATTTCAAAAATGGGCTGGAGCCTGCATGATAATAGGTAACGCGTTGTACCACAATATTAAATCAGGCGATGCATGGGAGGCAACCCACGTTTACTGCTTTCATCTTTCTTTTGCTTGTTTCTTTTTGTAGTTAGAATAGATTAATGGGTATTGACCATGAAGAGAAGAATAGGTAGTGACATGACCAAGAAAACCTGAATGAGAGAACTCCATTGTGTCCTGCAAACCTGAAAACAGATCATAATAAGCCATTAAAAGTCATAAATGTGGTCGTGGAAAAGTTATCAAAAAATGGAGGTTCTAGTAAGACATTATGGAAGTTAAAACAGATCATTTTCCAAGAAAATTGACCGTTTTGACGATCGTAATAACATGGATTTCTAATGGTGTTACTAGTTTGTGCCACTGAGGAAACGACCACCAGAATGGTCTATTTCATATGAAAATGGTCCATTTTGGCAAACCATTTATATTTTTTAAGAAAAATAAAAAGTTTTTTGAAAATTAGGAGAAGAAGAGTTTTAAATACCCGTTTCCAATTCTTTTTCACACTTCTTCTCCCACACAAATAAGGGAAGCATATCCCTTAAATCTATGCCCCACAACTCTCAACTACCTAAATCTCTCTCTCCTTACTTCTTCTTCTTCCCCACCATCTTTATTCTAAAAAAGGGATTCATATATAAATATTTTGAAAATAGTTGTGCTATGTCACCTTCATTTGAAGAAAGTCTCAATTACCAGGTATCTTCTTCCTTATTTTCACTCTTGCTTAGCCATGATGATACCTTCTGTCATGTGATTCCAATTTGAAGTTAGGGTTCTCATTGTGAGTGTTATTATTTGTAGGAACCCTAAAGAACCATAGCTATGACCACGATGGAGTTTGGGTTAGAGTTAGTGTTGCTCTTCAATCGTGTATTGAATTTTGGGGCAGATACTTCCTTAAAGTTGATCATATCTGTGTAACTGGGTTAGAGTAGTTGTAAATTTGACCATGTGAAGTCTGAGTAGCATGAGTAGATCATTGTTGTTGTATATTATTGTGTGATATTTAGGTTGGTGATTATGAATGGATTCCATTCGCTGCAATTCCGATGATCGTAGTGTATATCCATGTTGTTAACCGCGTGCACTCGCACCAAATTCATTTTTCTTATCCCTATGATGAGAGTTAGGAACCATAGAAGTACTCTACGGATCCTAACCTTATTTGTAAAAATAAAAATTTGTAATTAGAGGTACAGTTCATCATTACGAGTCATAAAACAACCTGGTATGCTCAATAACAGATCATTTCTTGAATTGTATAACGTGTGAAATTGTTGTATTCACTATTTTTGAAAAATAGAAGGGAAAACAAACCATTTTAATCCAAAATGGTTTGTAACCCTATCCAGTATGACTTTTAATTTTTAGTTGTTTTCTGTTTGAGCAAAATGGTAGAGGAAACAGACCATTTCAATCAAAAAGGGTACGTAACTTCAACCGCTATAACCTATATTTTTTCTACACATTCTGCCTTTTTAAAATGGTAAGGGTAATGGTCTGTTCTCACCAAGAACAGTTTGTAACCTGAACCATTTTAGCTTTCTGAAATTTTGTGATTTATGTATTCTTTGGGGACTAATAAGAATTTTGTGGTATGACTCGTAAAAACCCACCAAGGAGAGGAAGCAATAATAGGGGATCGGAAAGTCGACGGAATGAAATTGAAACCCGACTGCGGGATAAACTTGAAGAATCAGCAGAGGAAGTTTTCCTACTAGAACATCCTCAAAGTAGACTTCGAGCACAATAAATTAGTCTCATGCCTGAACCCTCCCAGTCTAAATAGGGGGTACCTCACTATCCTTACCAGTTATATCAAGGTCAGAAAAACTCGCTAAAGAAGATACTGAACAAAAGGTTGAGGCCCCATAGGGTGCAACCCCCACAGCAGAGCAATAACGCATGAATGAGTAAAGATAAAAAGATAATCAGTTATTTAGTATCCACTAGGGAGTAGCAAGTTTGAAAAAGATCTACACCACTGTGCTCGAGCATAGAAAAAGGGGTAATCCAAAGAGAGGTATTACAGATGAAATTCAGATTAGTTTAGCGGCTCTTTCAAAATATCCGACCCTCTATTCCTTGTTCAAACATTACAAGTTAGATTGGGTAAATGATCCACCTGGCTACTACTGTCCAACCTTGGTTTGGGAGTTTTATGCCAGATATCTGGCCATGTTAGACGCCACTCGAGCCCCAGATACACCTCTAAAATTGCTACAAGCTCAAAATAATGTGCGAATCAGGGGACCAAATATTTACATCTATGAGAGAACCATAAACCGATTCTTCTTTGGCCCTGATTACACACCTCCAGCTGCCACTCTTGAATATACTCACAAGCTTGGCTATCAAAAGTTCAAACAAGAATGGCTAGCATCAATGGTCATAAAAAAAAGAGCCACCATGGTTGAGAGAAGAAGTGCCCAACATACATAAGAGCACTTTAAGCTTCGCAGAGAAGTTCTAGTGTAAGATTGTGCATATGCGATTAATGACTACCACTGATGATGATTACTTTGCCACATATAGAGTTGTTCTTGTAGCCAGTTTGATGTCTCAGTTCCCAATTAACTTTGGGCATCTTATTGCATTGGAGATACGATAGTCGGCAACATAATTGAGCACCACCATACCTTTCTCGAGCCTCATTACAATAATGTGCCCTGATGCAGGGATATTTTTATTCACTGGATTTGATAACTTTCCTGAGACCACCCATGTTCAGAACATTGCTAGGACCATAGATGAAACCCATGGGGTTGCATGGAGAGGGAGAGCATCATCCACATCAGGAGAGACGCCTTTAGAGCCGACACCTAACCCACCAATTGAGCATACTGCAGCAGTACATTCACAGCCCACTAGGGCTACACCACTTGCATATTCTATTGCTGCCACATCCTCTACATTTGCTCCCCCTACACATCAAGCTGCACAATATGCTTACACTAGTGAGGGCTTCATGTCAGTGGCCTATAACACCAACTATGTAGACGTGAAGGGATGTAGTTGGTTGAATGATTTCGGGCCCTTTGTTACAAGTTCTATGAGGCAACACTGACACTTCTTAAGAACTTTATTGAGAAACTGCATTCTCGAATAGATGGACTCGATACCCATTTGAAGGAGAGCCTCCACTCAACCCCACTTGCAGATATTACTGCCTTGTGAGAGAAAATGGCACAAATGCGGAGAGATGTACTGGAATTACAGTTTCGACCCATTTTGGTCTTTGGTGACCCCATGGTTGTTACTATACTAAAAGCTGAGATTGAGGTTGTCCATTTGTCATTTCCTACCCCACATCCAGAAAATATGGAGAAGCGACCGAGAGACGATGATGGTTCTGAATTGAACCAACTTTAGATTAAAAGACAGGAGGCTCGACTGCTTAAGTTGGGTATGAAAAAGTCAATGGATGAGCTCCGTAGGACCAAAGGGGAAGGCACATCATCTAGGACGCCAACTACTACAGAACTTGATCTTATTAGCGAGTCCACTATCCCACCTTCACCTTCTGGTCTGTTGCTGATGCAACTGATCTGCAAACTCCGGACCACAGCACCTAGGGAACCATAGGTAAGTTCCACTTCTCTTTCTTTATTCTCTTTGCATTGGGGATATTACAAATCTTTTTAATGGGGGATAAGGCTTCTCAGATGTCTTCCCTTGGGTTTTTCTTGCTGACTTTTTTTCTCGAGGGCATTTCATTTCTTGTTAAATCAGTATGTGTAGAATAGGTAGTTGTTTTGTTTAAATTGAAGAAAACCAGTATGACTTAAGCATTGATGTATTGTAAATAGAAGCATGTTGTGTTATTATGTAAAGTGTGATCCCTCTCCAAAATTTTGCAGAGTATATGCAATGAGCTAAAACTCTAACTTGTTTGGCTCTGTATATGACATTATAGTTATTGAGGCTAATGATTGTTTTTAGTTAAGCATGTGTATTAACTTTGTAATTAACTGTTAATACCATGTGTCGTATGTGTTAGGAATTGTTTGATCCATGATGTGTCTTGATGTGTAAACCTTGCCCAGTGTGTGTACAACGCGAAATGAGGAAAGTTAAAACTAGGAAATGATTTAGGCATTTCTTTGATTAAACCATTTTCTTACCTCGTTTTACCTACCTAATGCATAGTGAGCGTCATTGAGCCTTCAACCTGTTCTTTGGAAACCACATATAAAGCCTAACCCCTTTTTGTTCTAAGCTATTGTATTTGATCCAAAGCACTTGAAAAGACATGTTGAAAAGAAGGACGGAGTAAAGGAAGGTTTTAATATAGAAAAGCTAAGAATAAAAGTGAAGGTGCATGAAAAACAATGTTAGCATTGAGCAATACAAAAAAAGTGAGATGCTTAATAAAATTGCTCTTTTCTAATGCCTCTGAACGCGCTTAAATGCAATGGGTGTGAAGGGAGAAGGAAAAGAAAATAATGATCAAAATGTGTAGTGTGTTAAACTGCTTAGGGAGGATAGTCTGAAGAAACCATGTCAAACATGTTTTGATAATGAGGCAAAACCTATTATTGGTAAAAAGAAATTTATGAAAATTAACTATAATAGGTGGTGTCCAAATCAAACAAGGAAAGGTTGTACAAGCAATGTTCAAACAAGGAAAGACTTTATAGGCGGCGTAACCAAGTCCTACAAGGAACATACTGCACCTTTCCTATCAAGAAGAGGAGATCTTGAAGACTTATATAAAAGCAACAAGAGAAGGCAGATTTTGACAACCCTTTTGTATACTCAGAGAAAGAATTACTCTCAAGCATTAGGATTTCACAAGCAAGGAAGCACAACAATATCTAGAAGATGTCAGCTACAACATAGTAGGTGTGTTCGTGTGAATTGATAATATAGCAGAGTTTAGCTATAATTGTGAGTTTGTGAGGTTTGTAACAAGAAGCAAGTTTGACTTCTTGAAAGAGAGTTGCTAGGAAGAAACAATAATAGTTTATTGTTTGAGACTAGGTGCTAAAGTTAGTTCCTTTGATTATAGAGTTGTAATCATAAAACTTGAAGTTATTAGTGAAGTTGAGTTCGTGATTTTTACTCCTGGAGTTAGGGGGTTTCACACATAAATTGTGTGTCAATTTACTTACTACTTTAAGTGGAACTGTTCCAAGGACCTGGTCCCTGGGATAGGTAGTGGACACCAACTTTCTTCAATTGGTATCAGAGCAGGTCTTTTTGTTAAATGGTAACACCTGAAAAGGATCCAATGGTTGCCCCTCCAAATGCTCAGGAAGATTCTTCTCAAACAAGACCACCCTTGTTAAATGGTAAGTACTATGAACTGAAGAAGAATCAAGAGAAGGATATTGGAAATAAAAGAAAGGATAAAGCTATATATCCTAAATCCATTGAGGTTGTTGATTGTGAGAAAGAAAATCTGGGCTTGGTTACAAGGAAGTTTCAAAGGATGTTCAAAAGGAGTCAAAACCTTCAGACAAACCTCTCTAAAGTTCAAGAAAAGGATGTTCAGTTGTACCACAAGTCTGGGAGTCCTGATCACTTCATCAAATTGTGTCCCTTAGGGGAATTGGAACATAAGAAAGCTACCATAAAAAAGTCCAGATATCCAAGAAAGGAGCTCACCCTTCCATACCACAGAAAGATAACCTAACAGGAAGCTGACATAGTTGTTCAAAAGGTTCTAGCTGCTATTGGAGACCACAGTGACAATGAGTCTAATGAAGAGGGTCCCTACAATATACCACTCATAGCAATGAGTGACATTGAAGGAGACTCTACTATAAAAGAGTTTGTAGAATCAACCCTTGCCCTCATGGAAGGCTCACAATCTGACAATGACATTGAGCAAGATGAAAGAGAGAAAGGAAAGAACACGCCTTGGTACCTTGACAGTGCTTGCTCCAAATATATGACTGGTAGCAAAGACAATTTTCTCTTTCTCTCTCTCAGACTTTCAAGGTGGAAGTGTGGCCTTTGGAAATGGAAATAATAGTAAGATTATTGGCATAGGAAAGGTTGGAAGATCTGACTCTCATACAATATAAAATATGTATTATGTGCATGGACTAAAACATAATTTGCTAAGCATATCTCAAATGTGTGACAAAGGAAATAATGTGTTATTTAATGTTGCTGACTGCACTGTGACAAAGGTGACCAATGGAAACTTGGTATTAAAAGGAAAAATACACAAGAATATGTACAAGGCTAACATCATGGACCCCTTAGAGTATGAATTAACCTGCCTTAGTTTCATATCCAGTAGCTCACTACTATGGCACAAGAGAATGGGACATGCAAACTTCTCAACTATCCACAAACTGGTGTCAAAATGACTGGTACTATGACTACCAAAGAACAAACTAGATGAATCTATTATGTGTAGTGCCTGTGCAAAGGGAAAACATGAAAGATCCTCCTTCAAATATAAAATAATGGTTAGTACCACAAAACCTCTTCAACTACTGCACATAGATCTGTGTGGACCTATGAGAGTTCTCAGTAGAGGTAGGAAGAGGTATGTATTTATTATTATGGATTACTACTCAAGGTTCACTTGGACACTGTTTTTGAGCTCCAAAGATGAAACTTTTGAGGTATTCCATTTTTTTGTCAAAATAGTACAAAAGAAGCTGAGCACTGAGCTGGATGGAAATAAGGTCAGATCATGGCACTGAGTTTTAGAATTCAAATTTCTTGAACTTTTGTGGTGAGTGTGGAATAAATCACAATTTCTCTGCACCAAGAACCTCTCAGAAAAATGGAGTGGTTGAAAGGAAAAATAGATCTCTAGAAGACATAGCAAGGACTATGGTAATTGCTAGTAGTCTTCCAAAGAGCTTCTGGGCTGAGGCAGTAAACACAACTTGCTACTTACTGAACAAGTGCATGATCAGAGCCTTACTAGATAAAACACCTTATGAACTACTCAAGGGGAGAAAACCAAATCTAACTTACTTGATACCTTTTGGCTATAAATGCTATGTTCACAATAATAGGAAGGATGCTCTAGGAATGTTTGATGCCAAAAGTGATGAAGGCATATTCTTAGGGTACTCTTCACAAAGTAAAGACTACAAAGTATTCAACAAAAGGACAAGTTGTGTGGAAGAGATTATCCATGTCATATTTGATGAAGAAGACTATGAGAACAAGTTTTGTGATCATGACACCAGGATTGGACTAGTTAATGACTCAGAAGATGAGCATGATCAAGAGGCTCTCAGAAACAATCACCCAGCTGAAGAAGAAGAAGAGGTACATGCTTTTGAGGGAACCACTCATGAAAAAGATCCAACCTTTCACCTATATTCACCTGGCTCCTCACAACCTATGACTAAAAGAAATTGGAAACACAAGAGTTCACATCCCATTGAAAATATTATTTCTTCTATGGACTCAGGCATGCAGACCAGAAACAAGGTGAAGAATATGTGTGCTTATTCAACCTACCTATAACTAATAGAGCCTAAGAATATCAAGGAATCCCTACAAGATATTGACTGAATTATAGCAATGCAAGAAGAGCTAAACCAGTTTGAAAGAAGCAAAGTATGGCACCTGGTTCCCAAACTTGCTGACATAACCATCATTGGAACAAGATAGGTGTTCAGGAACAAGTTGAATGATCAAGGAGTAGTGACTCAAAATAAAGCCAGACTGGTAGTACAAGGCTACAATCAAGAAGAAGATATTGACTATGATGAAACATTTGCACCTGCGGCAAGGATGGAAGCAATAAGGATGTTGATTGCCTTTGCCTCTCATATAGAGTTCAAAATATTTCAGATGGATGTAAAAAATGAATTCTTGAATGGATATCTAATAGAGGAAGTATATGTGAAACAACCCCCAGGGTTTGAAAGTTTTGAGCTACCTGAGCATGTCTATAAACTGGACAAAGCTCTGTATAGACTAAAGCAAGCCCCATGAGCATGGTATGATAGACTGTTCTCTTTTCTGTTGAAACATGACTATGTAAGAGGGAAGATAGATAATATTCTATTTATTAGAAGACAAGGAGGTATCCTCCTCATTGTTCAAATATATGTGGATGACATAATCTTTAGAGCTACTGATAATGTGCTGAGTAAAGAGTTTGCATCCTTGATGAACAGTGAATTTGAGATGAGCATGAAGGGTGAGCTGATCTTTTTATTAGGATTTAAAATATACCAAACCAAGGCTGGAACCTTTATTCACCAACAAAAGTATGTTAAAGAAATTTTGAAGAAATTTGAGATGGAAGGGGATAAGACTAGTAATACTCCTATTGCTACCAGTACAAAACTGGACAAGGATGATGCTGGAGGTTTTGTTGTTCAAATGAAATATAGAGGAATGATAGGATCCTTGTTGTATCTTACTGCAAGTAGGCCTGACATTGTGTTTAGTGTGGAAGTATGTGCTAGGTTTCAATCTTCCCCCAAGGAGTCTCACCAGAAGGCTATGAAAAGAAACCTAAGGTATCTCAAAGGAACTCAAGGGCTAGTTCTTTGGTATCCTGTAAGTGACTCTTTTGATCTTATTGGCTATGCTGATGTTGACTATGATTGCTACTTGGTGGATAGAAAGAGAACCTCTGGTATGGGACACTTTTTGGGACCATGTCTTGTATCTTGGGATATAAAGAAACATAATTATGTCGCACTATCAACTGTTGAGGCTGAATATGTAGTTGCTACTTCTTGCTGCTCTCAGTTAATCTGGATCAAGCAACAACTCAGTGATTATGGCATAAACATTGGCTGCATCCTTATATTCTGTGACCACACCAGTGCAGTCAGCATGGCCAAGAATCCTGTCTAGCACAAGAGAACTAAGCACCTTGATGTGAGACATCACTTCCTTAGATACTGTGTCGAGAAGGGTCTATTCAAAATGGTGCCTTGTGGAACTGATGAACAAATTGCAGACATCTTTACTAAAGCACTGGGAAGAGAAGCATTTGAGAACAACATGTTGGATCTTGGGCTGATCAACCAGCTATAGCCCCAAAGGAAGGAGAGCCTCCCTCAAAGAGTGATGAGGGGCAATGAATGGTAATATAATGATGGTAGATCATTAGATGTGGGTAATTAACAATGTTTTGTTCCATACAGGATCATAATCCCAAGGAGATAAGGGCACTGCTAGGATCTGAGGACTTCATCTCACTCTTGATAAAGAAATAAATCAATGGAAAGGCAAGGAAAGCACTTAAGGATATTTTCCTCAAGGTATGCACATCCTCAACAAAACTGTTAAAATTAAGTACATAATTGATATTTTCATAAGAGATCGATCCTCAGAAGTTCTCCACCTACTCAAATAAGACAAACTCTAAAGCGGGAAAATCAAATAACTGTGCATGTAATCATATATTACCCCCTTCAAAATCTGACAACCGTCATTTCAAACACCTCCTCCTCAAGAAACCATTCATCTCTATGAAACCCTCTCTCATACTCTTTTTGAACTCATCTTCCCAAATCTCTCCTAAATTCTTTAGCCTGCTCCCATGGCTTCTTCATCTACCAAACTTACTCCCTCTCCCCTCCACTCTCTTATGGATAATTCAGATGATGAGGAATCCTCCTCACCATAGGGTTCACCTACACAGGGGGAACGTCCTTCAAGATTACTCTATCCCACTATTCCATTTTCTCCTCCACGATCACCTTCTACCCTTAAACCCTCATCCCCTCAATTTAAAAAGTCTGACTCCCTGAACAATTCATGGAGTTCTGAAAGGATTGACCTCACTGCTCCCCCATCTATATCTCTCAAACCCTCCTCTCATAGTAAATACTAGCTCTGTTAGTGCTAAAGAAGTGTCTGCAAATCATGCTAATGGGATGGGGTCAAATAAAGTTCATCTTTTGGGTGTTGACAGTGTGCAAAGTGAGGTTTTAAAAGAGGTTATTGACCAAACTTTGGGTGCTAGTCAGGTTTATGTTGATGGTACTTTGTTTGGCTCTCAACAGATGAATCCTTTGAGTTTTACTTTGGCTTCAAATCAAGTTCAAGGTGTAGTGAATGATAGAACTGATGAAAATTCTAGTTCTTCTCAGCAAATGTTTGTGTTCCAAAGCAAAAAAAATCCTAAGCATATTGATTCTACTCAAGCTCTTACGGGTTCAGATTTGGCTCAAAAATCTGGTTCTGATGGTTCAAAACATTCTCAAGGGTTGGGTTCTACTTAGTGTTTGGGGTTTGATTTTGCTCAATATTTGGGTACTCGCTTAGGTACTGCTATAGGAAAAAATAATGATCATCATGATGCCCTTGTGGGTTCAGATTTGGCTTAGAAATCAGGTCCTGAAGGGGTCCTAATTGCAGGTTCAAAAAAGTTTAAAAGGTTGGTTTCTTCTCAAGGTATGGGGTCTGATTTTGATCAGGAGTTGGATGCTGATTTGGGTACAATTACAAGGATAGAAAATGTTCAAAGTGTAAAAAATGCTCATGGCCAGAATCCATCTCCAAATCAAAATGTTATGCCTCAATCTAGCTCAATTTTGCCTAAGGATCTGACTACTGATCATGATCAGATTTTGGGTGTTGTTTTGAGTGCTAAGCAGGGTATTTTTTAGCTTCCTAATAGTGTGAAACATGGAATTGACCAGATCTTGCAACTCTCTCCTAGTGTTGCTACTCATACTGTTACTAAGGCACCAGACAAGGGTCAAACTCATGCCCTTAATTCTACTGCCACTAGTAAAGGAATCTCTGGTGAAAGTTCTCATCTCAACAATAAACCTACTCTCCAGTTGAGTAAGAAAAAGAGAGATGCTATTAAAAATAGAAACAAAAAAAGGAAAAAGAGATGGAGAAGAAGCTGCAACAAGGACAACAGAACTTTGTTTTAGTCACTGAAAAAGCTGGCCTATGTATTCCACCTCTTCAAGTACAGGAGAAACCTACTGATATTACTCAGAGCAATTGTACTTTTAACATGGTTCCTATATCACCTCCTCATAAAGATAAAGATGAGTATATAGTAATACACTAGGAAGAAGAGTTTGATCAAGATACTCAGTCCATTGAAGATCAGGAGGATGAAGAAGAAACTAGTGAACATCTCATCAAGGCATTCAGTTCTACTTTTGATAGTAACATGCAGGAAGAGATTCAACAAGTTCTATAGAAGAATGGTGTATCTCTGAGGGGTCAACCACATAAAATTTACTTCAACAAACAAGCTACTTCTAATACATCTACTAGCACAGGCAGACCTCACACAAGATATTAAAGAAAAGGTTTCCAATGATTAGTACAATCACTTGGAATGCTAGGGGTATTAATACCCAGGGAGTCATGGAAAGAATTCAAAATATCAAGAATGTTCATAATCTCTGTTTGATTACCATTCTTGAACCCTTTACTCATAATTCTCAACTTAACAGTGTTAGAATTCAACTTGCAATTGATAATGCTACTTGCAACAAAAATGGAAAGATATGGATTTTTTGGACTCAAGACATTGATTGCAAAATTTTAGAGTCGGATGAGCAACAGATTACTTATGAGATTAAGCATGTGGAGCAGCTTACTATTTTTCTCATGAATAAGAGCTTTGAGTTTATTGTGGTCATTGAAGCATGTGGTCTTACTGATCTTGGATTTCATGGCCAGAAATTTACTTGGTGCAATCTAAGAAACCTTCACCTCAGAATTTGGAAAAGATTAGAAAGGGCTATGGTTAATGATAAATGGTTGGAGGTCATGCCTCATTCTTCTGTTACTCACTTGCCATTTGTGGTGTCTGATCGTTGTCCTGTATTGTTTGAATTATCTGTCTGAAAAGAGAAGGTCAACAAGTATTTTCAATTCCTTCATTGTTGGGTTGACAATCACAGATGTACGAACAAAGCTAGAGCTTGCTGGAACAAACCTATGGAATGAAATCCTATGTGGATATTTCATATGAAAATGAAAAGATTTTATTCCACCCTTAGCAACTGGTCAAGAACTGAATATGGGGATATTTATGCTACAGTGAAATACTATGAAGAAAAGTCAAAATTGCAGAAGAAGAGTTGATCACTGATATAACTCAGGAAAATAGAGCTAAACTTCATTACTTAAATGTTGAATATATAAGATACATGATATTGGAAGAGTCCATTCTCAAACAAAAAACTCAACTACAATAGTTCAAAGATGGGGATGCTAATTCTAGATACTTCCATGCTTCGATGAGAGGTAGAATAAGAAGGCTATTTATTCATAAGATTTGTGATGATCAAGGTGAATATATTCAAGGGGATGATGTAATTTCTATTGTTGCCTGTGATCACTTCCAAAAGATTTTTTCTGGGGACGAAAAGGCAATTAATGAATATTCTCTTAGTTGTATCCCCATAATGGTTACTGGTGAATAGAACATGATTCTTCAAGCTATGCCTACAATGGAGGAGCTTAAGAAAGTTGTGTTTTCCATGAATCCTAATTCTGTAGCTGGACCTGATGGAATGAATGGTAGATTTTTCCAATCTTGCTGGGATATTATTTGCTCAGATCTTTTGGATGTTGTCCAATCTTTCTTTTGTGGTCATACCATGCCTAAATAATTCTCACATGCCTGTTTGGTTCTACTCCCAAAAGTAGGTCATCCTAACAAGCTCTTAGAATTCAGACCCATAAGTCTTAGTAATTTCACCAACAAAATCATTTCCAAACTTTTTTGTTTAAGACTTGCCCCTATTCTTCCTCTACTTATCTCAGACAACCAGTCGGGATTTGTTAAAGGTAGAAGCATCTCAGAAAACATTATGCTTGACCATGAAATTACTCGCAACATTAAGAAACAAAATGAGGGTGACAATGTTGTCATCAAGCTTGACATAGCAAATACGTACGACAGAGTTTCCTGGTCCTTTATTTGTCTTATTATTAGAAGAATGGGAAACAACTTGTACTTGATCATTATAAATTGTTCAAGGCATGGCTTGTTTCATTCGACTAGGGGTTTAAATCAAGGTGACCCACTTTCCCTGGATCTCTTCATCTTTGATGCTGAAATGCTTTCTAGGATTCTTAACAACCTCCACAACTACCACTTGTACCAAGGTTTCTATATGGAGAAGAATGGGCCTCAAGTTAATCATCTGAGTTTTGCGGATTATGTGATTATATTCTCCTCGGTTAAGGAAAATTCCCTGAAGCTTATTGTGGGTATTCTGTCTACTTATGAGAATGTCTCCGGCCAGCTTATTAACCAAGAAAAAAGCCATTTCATGATTCCCTTTGACACTCCGCAATATATTATTGATACTATTAAAGTAACCACTGGCTTCTCTCATAAAAGATAGTCCTATCACGTATTTAGGTTGTCCACTGTACATTGGACTCCCAAGAGTGATATATTTTTCAGATATGGTCTCCAAGGTGGCGGCTAGAATCAGAGGTTGGAAAACTAAGATGCTTAGCTTTGGGTGAAGATCTACTCTTGTTAAATTTGTGCTTTAATCCATCCCAATTCATATTCTCTTGGCTATACCACCTACCAAGACTACTCTCAAGCAAATCAAATGTCTTATTGCTGACTTCTTTTGGGGTTGGGACAAAGAGAAAAGAAAGTATCACTGGCTTCTTGGGAAACTCTGAGCTTTCCTTATGATGAAGGGGGTATAGGAGTAAGATCATTACATGATATTTGTCTTTCTTTCCAATACAAGAAGTGGTGGACATTCAGAACCAAAAATACTCTTTGGGGGCAATTTCTTAAAGCCAAATATTTTTAAAGAGCCAACCCAGTTGCTAAGAAATCGGACACTGGACAATCCCTTATGTGGAAACATATGACGAAGAACAGGATAGTTGCTGAGACACACATCAAGTGGATTATTCAATATGGTTTATGTTTCTTCTGGTGGGATGACTATTTGGGAGTGGGTCCTATTGCTAGCTATAGAAGAGACAATTCTAGATCCAATAACATCAAGATCTCAGATCTCTTAATTGATGGCCAATTGAATAAAGAGCTTGTGAGACAGATTGCGCCTCCTCAATTAACCCCCATGATTCTCAACATTCATTTGCAAGTACAGGAGGGGGTTCTGTATCAATCTGTTTGGAAACCTTATGTTAATGGACTGTTTACTTGTTCTTTGGCATGGGAGATAGTGAGACAAAAGAAAAACATGACTATGACCAATATGCTCACTTGGCAAAAGCATATTCCATTTAAAGTCTCATTTCTCTTGTGGAGAGCTCTTAGAGCCAAGCTGCCAAAAAATGAGAAAATTCAATCTTTTGGATATGAACCCACTGATTGCTCATGCTGCTACAGACCTGGTCCCGACACTATCAAGCACATTTTTGTAGATGGTCATTTTGCTAGGCATATCTGGAAAGGTTTCTCGGATTCTTTGGGTATTTATTTTTCTCATACTCCATTAACGAACCTTCTTATGAGGTGGTGGATCTCAAAACATAACAATGAAATTCATAAGCTTGTTCTTCATGCTACTCAAATTTTTATTTGTTGAAATCTATGAAAGAATAGATGTGCAAGTAAGTACAGAGGGAAGCAATCCAATTCGGCTAGAGTTAAGGTCTCCATTATTAAAGACATCACCAACCTTCTCAATGTTGCCTTCCCTTATATTAAATTGCCTACTCACTGGGCATTTTTGGCCTTACTAATGGAAAATTATAAACATTATACTAGTGTGGTTAGAATCTGTTGGAATAAACCCTCGCCTACTATGGTCAAACTTAATACAGATGGGAGTGCTATTGATAATCCGGGCAGCATTGGAGTTGGTGGCATAGTTAGAGATCACCAAGGCAATTTTATTTTTGCATTTGCTACACCACTGGGAATTGGTACCAACAACCAAGTGGAGATCAAAGCAGCTATCTACAGTCTCACTTGGTGCATTCAACATTGTTATAGGAATGTAAACCTTGAGGTTGAATCGGAGTTGCTCACTAAATGGCTCAATCATATTAGTAAACCTCCATGGAATATCCAAGAGTATCTAGCAACTCTTCTAAACTTAACCAACATGCTTGAGATTTTTGAATGCAATTATACCTACAGGGAAGCAAATTATGTGGTGGACCAGCTTTTGAAACATAGTCATCAGTTGGACACTCTGCAATATTTCTACACTCATGATCACTTACCGGAGGAAGCAAGGGGCTACTTCAAACTTGAAAAGCTCAAAATACCAAACTTTAGAAGGAGGAAGTTGAAAAGGATAAGCAACCACTTTGAGCTTCTTTATTTTTTACTATTTGTACAGGTAATCACTTGTATTCTTTTGGTGTTACTAAATTTTCTTCGGCTAGGCTATTTCTTTTTTAGTTATAGCTTTTTTGAAGAAAGTATTAGTTTACTTTGACTTTCTTCTTACTTTGTAAGGGGAGAGTCTCCCTTATTTATTTATTTCCTAGATACTTTGTGTTGAGAGGAGTCCTCTCGTAGGTGCATAGTTTCTTTCTAGTATCGGAGATGAGTTGGCTGGCCTTAGTAGGCTAGACGACTTATGAACCACCATAGGATCAGAGGTAAGGTTAGGAAAAAAAACTCCTCTCATAACGAAGAAGAAGTTGTTAGTGATAGAGATATTCAATGTAACACCCCAAATATTCTAAGCCAAGATCCAGACTGTTTTTATATTTGAATTAGATAATTTCAAATGGTAAATATGTGTTGATATCAATACTTATGTATGGGAAGTGTTTTATATATGAATTAGGGTCATAAAGAACCTCTAGCTCAATGTTGAGCTGAAAGCTTCCTTACCGATTGAGTTTTAGTGTAAGATTTTTCAAGGGTAAACTTCAAATGATCATAAATCCTAGAATATAAAGAGTTAGGTGACCTAGTACCTACAAAATTAAAGGTATTTGAGTCTTCTTTCCAACGCCATTAATTTTTCATTAATACAAGTCAAGAGTAAAAAGTTATCAGGATTTTACTAAAGGGTGTCTGCCTATTAAAATGACAAACAGAAACCACGAGAGGAATCCACGGCTCGTGGATCAAACCACGAACCATGGATTGTGATGTGCCGCCATTTTACGGCACTTTCGACTCCTTTAACCTAGAACAATTGTATGTTTTCAAGCAACCGTTGTCGTTTTTAATGTTTTTATGATGTATTTTCAGGAAATGGAGACAAACATGGAAACGGAAGGAAATACGGGAAAAAGAGCATTCTGGATAAGAGTGACGGTTCAGGTGACGGTCCGTCAAGGGTGTGACGGTCCGTCACCCAAACCGTCACACCAAGGCAGCACCACTGCCTAAGGGTGATGGTCCAGGCGATGGTCCGTCAAGCCTGTGACGGTCCGTCAGCCTGGCCGTCACACCTGGGCAGTCCGCTACGCGGAATCCTGACGTTTTTGGGATTTGTTTCCTAGACTCCTATAAATACCCTATGTTATGTTTATTTTATTGATGCATTAGTTAAGATTTTTACAATAGTTCTCCCAATAGTTTTAGGAGAGATTTTAGTCGACTTGGAGATCAAGAAACACGTTTTATACTTCTTAAATTCGTGTTCTTGAATCGTTCTTGGGATCTTGTTGTTCTTGTTCTTGGATTAATTAAAGATTGTTCTCACTACATTGTAAGGATCTCTTTTCTTTATTATGAGTATGACTTAATTTTATTCCTCTACAAGCATGAGTAACTAAACCTCCCACAACTAGGGTTGTGGGAGCCATGGCTAAAGTAGCGATATAGATTCCGGGTAGCGACGGGTTCAATATGTATGTTGTCACGTTGTTAATCATTTGTTATGTAACGTTTTCTAGTGATTGCAAATATTAGAACATCCCTAGGTTTAATTTGCTTGAGTAAAGAGATTAAAACCAGGAAACTTAATTAACGACGAGGATTCGAGACTACCAACTCTCGTCTTATGATTAATGCTGTAACTAGATTAATCTACTCGATGTTTAGGATTGAAATCTAAAAGCACACCTTTTCAAGTTTGAGAGAATTGAAAAGTAAATTTATCTATTTGGTTGAGAAACGTTTAGACGATACAATTAATTCAATCACATCGTGACACGCATATAGAAAGAACCCCGTTAAGCCTAGAATCAACTTTGTTACTTACGCCATGGTAAACACTTCCCTAGTTCTCTCTCTCTTATTGATTATCATTCATACGTTAAGTGTTTGTTTTGTTTACAAATATTGATCACAAAACCCCCCCCTATTTACCGGAAACTATTGACCATTAGTCACATACTTCACTAAAGACTTAATTCTCACCATATTCTCTGTGGGATTCGACCCCAACCTTTGTTGGGTTCTATATTTGACTACGACCGCTTACGCTTCATTAATTTGAGGTGTAGTTTGGGCGTTATCAAAAAGTGGCGCCGTTGCCGGGGAATACGATTGTTAATTAAGTCTGGTGTGTTTATTTGACTCTTAGTCATACTTTCCTGCTTTTACGATTTTTTGTTGTTTTTGTTGTTGATAGGTTACAGAGTTGTGCATGCCAAGTACCCGACGCTCGGGTGAATCAACATTACCTTACGACCCCGAGCTTGCTAGAACGTTAAGGCAGAATATGGCCGCACAACAAGAGGCAGCAAGGCTCGCTGCAGAACTGCAGGCCCAACAAAATTTGAATGCTGGAGGTCTGCAGCACGATCTTGAGTTGCATGATGAGGATAACAATTTGGATGGAGTTGGCGCTACGGGCGCCATTATTGTTCCACCGTTACCGCCCGGAGCCAAGTTCAACATCACTAGCACGATGATTCAGCTGTTGAACTTGAGAGGAGTATTCCGTGGAGCAGCTGGTGACGATCCAAACCGTCACTTAATGAACTTCGTGGGTATCTGCAAGTCGTTTGAACTGCCAGGCGTGAGTCAGACAGCGATCAGGCTCAGGTTGTTTCCGTTGTCTCTGTCTGATGAGGCAGCGTTATGGTTGACAGAACTGACCCCCGACTCTATCGCAACTTGGGGAGAGTTGAAAGGAGCTTTCCTAGAAAGGTTCTTTCCTCCTTCTAGGATGATACAGTTGAGGGACGAGATTAGCAACTTCAGGCAGCAACCACACGAAGCATTGCACGAGACCTGGTTGCGATTCAAGAAGAAGCTGACACAATGCCCTAACCATCAGCTGAATGACGAGTTTTTGATGCAAACATTCTATAGGGCACTGAATTCGGCTACCAAGCCGACATTGGACAACGCAGCAGGTGGAGCATTTATGGGTCGCACTTTTGCCGATGCCACAGCTATTTTGGACAGGCTAACCAAAACCAACAGGGCCTAGCATACACGAGATTCAGAGGTGGCAGCTAGTACTTACGTAGTTGGTGTGTCAGCAGAGCAGCGTAGAAAAGAGGAGGAACGCGACCAAGACATGGCGCATCTGAAAACGCAGTTGGACCTACTGACAAAGCACTTGTTCTCATGAGGTTTGGAGAAGGTAAAAGTTGTGGGTTCCCAAAGTAGAGCAGAAGAGTTGGAAACTGAGGAGGCGAATTACTTGGGGGATTTCCAGGCCAATGGCCAAGGAAACCAAGGTCGGACCTATCAGAAGGACAACTACTATGAGAAAGCTGGCTACAATCGCGATCAAGGTAACTGGAGAAATAACACCGATAGAGATGGGTTGTATGTACCACCTGGTAATCGGGACAAAGCTAGCAACGAGGCAGGGACTTCTAAGCTCGAAGACATGATGGCAAAGATGCTGCGGAAGGTAGAATCGACCGACTCTGGGGTGAAGGAGATAAGGACTGAGTTATCGGCCATGAGTCAAATAGTGGAGACACATTCCACTTCAATCAAGCAATTAGAGCAGCAAGTGGGGCAAATCTCGGCATCTCTGAACCAAAGGAAGACAGGTACCTTGCCGAGCAACACTACTCATCCGAGGAATGACGCGAGTTGTATGGCAATCACGACAAGAAGTGGTAAAACATTACCGGAATCACATCCGGTAATTCAAACCCAAATTGATGTTGCGGATGAGGAAGAGGCGGTAGAGGAGGAAACTCAAAAGCTCGCAGATAAAAGCAAGGAAGCTGAAAAGCTTCCAACTATGATGTCGCGACCACCACCTCCTTTCCCGCAATGTTTGAAGAAGAAAGCTGACGATGGTAAGTTCCTGAACTTCATGACCATGCTGAAGCAGATTTCAATAAACATACCATTAGTGGAAGCGCTGGAACAAATGCCCGGTTATGCCAAGTTCATGAAGGACTTGATTACAAAGAAGAGGTCGGTAAGTTTTGAACCGGAAGACAACCTCCACCACTGCAGCGCTATTTCTTCAAGGTCGTTAGTCGAAAAGAAGAAAGATCCAGGTGCTTTCACTGTTCCCTGTACTATCGGGAAGCTCAACTTTGGAAGAGCATTATGTGATCTTGGTGCTAGCATCAACTTGATGCCGCTAGCGGTCTACAAACAATTGGGTTTGGGAGCTCCTAAACCAACATCCATGAGAGTAATGATGGCTGACCGCTCAGTAAAGCGACCTGTGGGAATATTGTCTGATGTGCTAGTAAAGATCGGTAAGCTCATCTTCCCAGCCGACTTTGTGATCTTGGATTGCGAAGTAGATTTTGAAGTTCCCATAATCTTGGGACGACCATTGTTAGCCACAGCAAGAGCACTGGTCGACATGGAGAGAAACGAACTGACCTTCCGATTAAACAATGAAGTGGTCAAGTTTGATGTGTCCAAATTGATGAAGCAACCAAGTGACATGAGGGTGGTCGTGGTCATCAATGTTATTGAGGAAATCCCTGCGGATGTGTATCTTGAGGAAAAGGGTTGTGTTGAAACCCAAGCTGTTATGAGAGTAAGGTCGCGATTGCAAGAGGACGAGCAGGTGAAGGAAAGCGGTGAAAATAAATCAAGAAAACGAAAACACCGCAAGAGAACCCGCAAAGAAAGAGCGAAGAAGTTGGCGTGACTAGCTGCGGAGCCGATGAATGAAGAAGCTGGAACGCAACAGCAGTGTGTCGCGTGCACACACTCCATCGAGTTCTCCTGTTTTGGAGACCCTGGCGGTCTCCAACATCATGCCAGAATATGAGTCCTATCGACTTCACAGGTATTCCTTTCTCTCACAGTTTTAGCTTTCATATGGATGCATTGGGGACAATGCATGAGTCTAAGTTGAGGGTGTTGGGAAACCTGTGAGTCACCACCAAGGGTTTTTGTTGCCGTGTTTCTTTTCCCTCCGGTGTGCTATCTAGTAGAACCGGCATGTTTAGGTTGTTATTTTTTAAAAAAAATTTAGTGTCTATAGCAAGCATGGCGTTTTTCTTGTTTAAAAATGAGGCCCCTTTAAATTTTTCTAGTTTTGTACTTATGTTGAAACGATTGACTGTCTGGATCCTCGAATGTCATTGTGTGATTATGATTAGAATGAGTATGCATAAGCCGAGCGGTTGTTTGATAGTTGGTAGCGATATAGTTTCTTGGTGCTAAGAGTGTGTGAGATTATTGTTATAAATTCTTACTCTGTGCATGCATCTAGAATTTGCCCGGTCTATTTTGTTAAGTTCGAAGTTTGGTTGCTTAGGAAAGGATCACAGGCCCTTTTTGCGTGCAGTCCACTTAACCTAAAAGACCGTCCAAATATAAATAATCCCTTTGAACCCTGTTTGAGCCATAATTGACCTTGTTCTTTTAATAACCTGTCACCATTCCTATTTAACTTTGAATCCCTATTTTGGTCCTGGTCCTTCCTAGGACATCGTGCACCTCAACGCAGGCAATCAACCTAAGTTGAGGGTGGCTACTATAGAGGTAAACCTTGTTTTGGCCCTGGTCCTTCCTTGGACATCGTGCACCTCAACGCAGGCAATCAGCCTAAGTTGAGGGTGGCTACTACAGAGGTGAATGATGCGAAAAAGAGGATGGAGAAGATTGGTTGTGAATAGAATGAAAATTCGGGTGTGTGCCTAAGAAAAGAAAAATAAAAAGAAGTGAAAAAGATCGAAAAAGTAACAAAAAGAATTGTCAAAATAAAGAGGCCGCACCTGTAGCTAGAGAGAAGGAAATAAAAAGGTGAATAAGGATGGACAAAGTAAAGTATGTGGTAATAAGACGTCGGTGGTTCCAAGGAGGGCTTATTCATTAACCCCTAAATGTATCCTACCTGCACCTGAAGCCTCATTACAAGCCTAAACAAGTCCTGTAGTGATCCTGAGCGGCTTCCTGAAGAACTAAAATAGAATAGTAAGGGCAAGCCTATGGTATCGCATGTGCATTATTTGTAATCGTTTGTGAGTGTGAGCGCTTACCTAGTCCCAAATCTTGTGTGTGGGATTTCTGTGTGGTGAGGGCACCAAGATGTCTGTATTGTCTATTGATTGTTAGGATAGCTGCGCGTGCGTAAGTAGAATGTTCTATTATATCGGAATGACATGTTTGGATCCTTGCAAGTTAGTGTTTCATACATTTGTGTGCTACGAGGGAGCTTGAATTAATGTTGAATGACCAGAGTTGCTAAAGACACGAGTTTGTTTGCTTAGTTGAGTCGTCGTATTATTGTTTTGTGTCATGTTGCTTGAGGACAAGCGAACGTCTTAAGTTGAGGGTGTTGATGTGCCGCCATTTTACGGCACTTTCGACTCCTTTAACCTAGAACAATCGTACGTTTTCAAGCAACCGTTGTCGTTTTTGATGTTTTTATGTTGTATTTTCAGGAAATGGAGACAAACATGGAAACGGAAGGAAATACGGGAAAAAGAGCATTCTGGATAAGAGTGACGGTTCAGGTGACGGTCCGTCAAGGGTGTGACGGTCCATCACCCAAACCGTCACACCAAGGCAGCACCACTGCCTAAGGGTGATGGTCCAGGCGATGGTCCGTCAAGCCTGTGACGGTCCGTCAGCCTGGCCGTCACACCTGGGCAGTCCGCTACGCGGAATCCTGACGTTTTTGGGATTTGTTTCCTAGACTCCTATAAATACCCTATGTTAGGTTTATTTTATTGATGCATTAGTTAAGATTTTTACAATAGTTCTCCCAATAGTTTTAGGAGAGATTTTAGTCTACTTGGAGATCAAGAAACACGTTTTATACTTCTTAAATTCGTGTTCTTGAATCGTTCTTGGGATCTTGTTGTTCTTGTTCTTGGATTAATTAAAGATTGTTCTCACTACATTGTAAGGATCTCTTTTCTTTATTATGAATATGACTTTCTTTTATTCCTCTACAAGCATGAGTAACTAAACCTCCCACAACTAGGGTTGTGGGAGCCATGGCTAAAGTAGCGATATAGATTCCGGGTAGCGACTGGTTCAATATGTATGTTGTCACGTTGTTAATCATTCGTTATGTAACGTTTTCTAGTGGTTGCAAACATTAGAACATGCCTAGGTTTAATTTGCTTGAGTAAAGAGATTAAAACCGGGAAACTTGATTAACGACGAGGATTCAAGACTACCAACTCTCGTCTTATGATTAATGCTGTAACTAGATTAATCTACTTGATGTTTAGGACTGAAATCTAAAAGCACACCTTTTCAAGTTCGAGAGAACTGAAAAGTAAATTTGTCTATTTGGTTGAGAAACGTTTAGACGATACAATTAATTCAATCACATCGTGACACGCATATAGAAAGAACCCCGTTAAGCCAAGAATCGACTTTGTTACTAACGCCATGGTAAACACTTCCCTAGTTTTCTCTCTCCTATTGATTATCATTCATACGTTAAGTGTTTGTTTTGTTTACAAATATTGATCACAAAAACCCCCCCCAATTTACCGAAAACTATTGACCATTAGTCACATACTTCACTAAAGACTTAATTCTCACCATATTCTCTGTGGGATTCGACCCCAACCTTTGTTGGGTTCTATATTTGACTACGACCGCTTACGCTTCGTTAATTTGAGGTGTAGTTTGGGCGTTATCAGATTGCATCCGTGGAAATCAGACCTGGAACTCAAAATTTTGTTTGAAAACCACGAGAAGGTTTTACAGATCATGGAATGATCCACGGGTCATGAAACAAACTCATTGAAACAGTCCACGATGATTTTTTAGCAGTTTTACTTAGTTTCCTTAGGGATGTTTTACACTTTTCCCATCTTGCTTTTCATTCCAATTTTAAGTCATTTTAGCCTCTTTTAAGTGGGATTTAAAGGGATTTATGACTAAGTTCCCTCATTCTCTCCATTAGAAATCCTAAGTCAGAAAAGAAAAGAGAGAAGAGCATTCTCTCATGCCTAGGGTTCTTCTTCAAGACTTCAAACCTCAATTTGAGTTCAAGAATCTTCTACAGCTAGGTATGTGGGTATTCAGTAAGGGTTTAGTTTTCCCTTATGCCCAAAACCTCAATCTTCTATTTCAAATTTCATGATGTTAGAAACTAGGGTTCTTATCCTATCATGCTAAATTCTACAGAATTCAGTCCTTATGATTTCTACATGATCTATATCCTATTTTAGAAGATGTGTACCATGTTTTCAATGACTTGCATGAACTTTCAGAAGAACTTTGAGAAATCAAGAATTTAGCCTAAAATTTTAGTACTTTCATGAGAATTGGTTTTTTTCAGAATTTAACCTAGATTACTAGCATTCAGTTTTAAGCATGAAATTAGCCAGTTTTCCGTCTATAGGTTTTCTTTAAAACTTCTCATGATTTAGCAGGCTTCAGCTTACCTTCAGTATGTTTTACAAGAATATACTTTTAAATATAGACTTTCAGATATGCCATCAATGATTATGAATTTAGTAAATTTCATGATTAGTACAACATCTAGATATGTTCACATGCTTTATTAATAGTTTTCAATTATACAGTCTTTCAGAAATAATCTAGATTAATTATTTTCTGACACAACATTCCAAAACTTCAGTTTTAAATGAGCTATTAGTATTCAGTTTGGGAGTAGTATTTAGCACCGAGTTGGACTAGGGTTCAATGTACCCTGAAATCCCAAAACTACATTCCACCATAGGTTATTTTGCCTCTCAGTTGGGCATAAATACTAGTGAGCATACCAATCATGCCTCTATACCTAGGTAAGGTGTATTGGGTCCTCTCGATGGAGCGAATACTTCGGACTCCATGTTTAGCTCACATGGTTTATGTCTGTTAATAGACTCTCCCACATAATTATACTCAGTAGTTATGTTCTACGCCCTCAGTTCAGTTTCACAGCTTTTAAATTATATTTTCCAGAATATCCTTACATTGCAAATTTTGTGTATATTATGTTTGGGCCTGAGTACTACAAATTCAATTTATAGTTTTTCAACAGCTCATCAATATTTTCAGCATGCTTAGTTATCTTATAATCTATGTATCTTAGAGTTCAGAACTCAGAAACATTTTATACTCGTCAGTAAAAGAGCCCATGTTTTAAAGCTTTGACATAGGCATTCTCAAATATCCATACTTAATCCAGCTTTCAGTTATGTTTCTAGTATATACATATTTTATCATGTTTTCAAAGTTAGTGCATTATCTCACATGCTCAGTACATTCAAAGTACTGATCGCATACCTTTTTGTGTGCTGCATCTTTTTGATGATGCAGGTTTTAGTGCTAGCTCCCAGGATCATGGTCAGACAGTTCGCATCTTCAAGTCAGCAAGAAATGAGTTCTCCTTTTCTGAGAACTCCAGTCAGTTAGTAGTTATAGCAGGTCCTTTAGTTATAATATATTGATTAGAGATAGTTAGAGGTCATGTCTTGGCTAACCATAGTTAGTATTAGTAGAGGCTTCATAGACAGTCAGTCAGTCATTTGTATCATTTTTCAAAAGAGTTGTATTTCAGTTTATAAAAAACTTCAGTTTATTACAGTACTCTTCAAGAGCCCATCTTATGTTTCAGCTTCTGCCTAATATTCCTCAGTTTATCTATTTCCATTTATTTCCTCGTGAATTATGCTAGCAAGAAGGGTTATTTGGGATCTCTTGTGGTCTCCGGTCCCATGTTACGCCTTGGGTGTAGGCTCGGGGCATGACATTCATCTTGTTCCAAAGTATACTAGGGATTAATCCACTGTCATTCATGGATCAAAAAGGAGGGCTGCTGTGAATTAGGGTCATAAAGAACATTTAGCTCAATGTTGAGTTGAAATCTTCCTTACCGATTGAGTTTTAGCATAAGATTTTCAAGGGTCAGATTCAAACAAGCATATCTCCTAGAATATGAAGAGTTAGGTGACCTAGTACCCTCTAAATTAAAGGTCTTTGAGTCTTTTTTCCAACGCCACTTGATTGTGCATTGATACGAGTCGGTAGTAAAAAGTTATCAGCATTTTACTAATGGGTGTCTGTATGTGAAAATGAAAGACAAAAACCATAAGACGAGTCCACGGTTCGTGGATCAAACCACGAACCATGGATTGCAACCATGGAAATCAGACCTAGAACTCAAATATTTGTCTAAAAACCATGAGAAGGTTCCATGGGTCATGGAATGATCCACGGGTCATGAAATGAACTCGTGGAAATAGTCTAGAAGCCTGAAAAGTGGTTTGAGAACCACGACTTCCATCCTTGGACTGTGGTTCATTCGACAGGCCTTCGTTCATGTCCATGGAACCCGACGATGATTTTTTTCTGCAGTTTTACTTAGTTTCCTTAGAGATATTTTATACTTTTCCCACCATGCTTTTAATTCCAATTTTATGTCATTTTAGCCTCTTTTAAGTAGGATTTAAAGGGAGTTACGACTAAGTTCCCTCATTCTCTTAATTAGAAATCCTAAGTCAGAAAAGAAAAGAAAGAAGAGCGTTCTCTCATGCTTACGGTTCTTCTCCAAGACTTCAAACCTCAACTTTAGTTCAAGAATCTTCTACAACCAGGTATATGGGTATTCAGTAAGGATTTAGTTTTCCCTTATGACCAAAAGCTCAGTCCTCTATTTCAAATTTCATGATGTTAGAAACTAGGGTTCTTATCCATCATGCTAAATTCTACAGAATTCAGTCCTTATGATTTCTACATGATCTATATCCTATTTTAGAAGATGTGTACCATGTTTTCAATGACTTGCATGAGCTTTCACAAGAACTTTGAGAAATCAAGAATTTAGCCTAAAATTGTAGTACTTTCATGAGAATTAGTTTTCTTCAGAATATAACCTAGAGTACTAGCATTAAGTTTTAAGCATGAAATTATATACTTTGCAGTCTACAGGTTTTCTTTAAAACTTCTCATGATTTAGCAGGCTTCAGCTTACCTTCAGTATGTTTTACAAGAATATGTTTTTAAATATAGACTTTCAGATATGCCATCAATGATTACGAATTAAGTTAGTTTCATGATTAGTACGACATCTAGATATGTTCACATGCTTTATGAATAGTTTTCAGTTATACAGTCTTTCAAAAATCATCTAGATTAATTAGGTTCTGACATAACATTCTAGAACTTCAGTTTTAAATAAGCTATTAATATTCAGTTTGGGAGTAGTATTTAGCACTGAGTTGGACTAGGTTTCAGCGTACCCTCAAGTCCTAGAACTACGTGCCACCATAGAATATTTATCCCTTTAGTTGGCATCAAAACTAGTGATCCCACCAGTCATGCCTCTATACCTTTGCAAGGTATATTGGGTCCTCTCGATGGAGTTGGACTCCACGTTTAGCTCACGTGGTTTATGTTGGTTAATAGACTCTCCCACAGAATTAGACTTTGTAGTTATGTACTAGGCCCTCAGTTCAGTTTCACAGCTTTTAAATTAAATTTTCTAGACTATCTTTACATTGCAAATTTTGTGTATATTATGTTTGGGCCTGCGTACTACAAATTAAATTTATAGTTTTTAAATAGCTCGTCAATATTTTTGGCATGCTTAGTTATCTTGTAGTCTATGTATAACACAATTCACAACTCAAAAACATTTTATACTCGTCATTAAAGAGCCCATGTTTTACAATGTTTACTTTTGCATTCTCAAATATCCATACTTAGTCCAGCTTTCAGTTATGTTTCTAGTATATACATTTTTTATTATGTTTTCAAAGTTAGTGCATATCTCACATGCTCAGTATATTTAAATTATTGATCACATACCTTTTTGTGGTGCATCCTCTTGATGATGCAGGTTTAAGTGCTAGCTCCAAAGATCATGGTCAGACAATTCGCATCTTCCAGTCAGCAAGGAATGAGTTCTCCTTTTTGAGAACTCCAGTCAGTTAGTAGTTATAGTTGTTATTTCAGTTATTATATATTGATTAGAGATAGTTGGGGGTCATGTTCTGACTAACCATAGTCAGTATTAGTAGAGGCTTCATAGACAGTCCGTCAGACAGTTGTATCATTTTTCAAATGAGTTGTATTTCAGTTTATAAAACTTCAGTTTATTATAGTACTCTTCAAGAGCCCACATATGTTTAAGCTTCCGCTTAATTTTCTTCAGATTATTTATTTCCATTTAGTTGCTCATGAATTATGCCAGCAAGAAGGGTTATCTTGGGATGACTCGTGGTCTCGTGTCTCATGTTATGTCAAGGGTATAGGCTCAAAACATGACAAATTTGGTATCAGAGCATAGAGTTCAAGTGTCCTAGGGTGTCTGTGAAGCCGTGTCTAGAGTAGAGTCTTGCTTATGGGTGTGTTATGAACCACAGTTATAATCAGGAGGCTACCAGGCATTTAGGAAATGTTCCCCTTCTTTCATGCTCCTGTTCATGTAGTAGAGTTGCTCCTTAAGGAACTTATGTAGATTCGTGTGTTAACCCAATTCCTCAAACCATGCCTCATCTTTGAGGTGGTGTAAATAATAACGTTCAGATTCCTATTAGTGTGATTCTCTCAGATTGAGCCATCATCAAGTTAATAGACTACACAAGGGCTTGAGAGGAGCCCACTAGTGCATTAAGTCTACTGATTCAAAAGCATGGTCATTTTCCACTCGTACAGTTGAGCCTACAGTATAATGTGCTCTCATTCCCTCTTCCTGAAACATTACTATGGATGGCACCTTAGCCAAAAGGGTATGGTTCTTTAAGTTCTTTGGTAGTATAGTCATTCAATAGTTAGTACGAATGGAGATGTTATGGGCAATAAGTAGCAGAATGGCCCAAGAGCATGGTGTACAGATTTAGAAGTATAGTAGCTATAAGATGAGGATGGTTATGCTAGTTTTATGGAATTGACCTAGTAGGCTTGATGTAATGTATGCAGGGAATTAAGTTTCTTAAATTGCATTGAGTATGGTGGTGTAGGGAAGATGTATATGTGACCCATAGACAAATTAATAAATTGTGACTAAGTCATGAGATAAAGGAGAGAGCCTTAAGCATTAAAAAGGTAGATGTGTACCCAGAGTTGTATGTTGTTGCATGATGTTCAGGAGATTATAGATAGACAATGTTGAGTACCTTAACCTGGTTTTAATTTAGGTAATCTGGGTGGATGTGAACTTAGATTGATGTTAGTAGATGAATAAGCAAAGTTCCTATTACTTAGTACTTGAAGAAGTGGTTATCTACCTCTAGTGATAGCCCTAAGGGTAAAGAGGGAGCTAAGAGATGCCTCAGAAGGAGAACAAGCAAGTTTTTAGCATCTTTATTTATAGCTTATCAGGGAGAGTTTAGCGTCCAGTACAGGAGTGCAGTGATACCCCGACCTTACAAGATTTAATTATTTATAGCTTACCTAAGAGAGAGATCCATAGACTTAGAGGGGTGACATTTGAGCTAAGAAGGAGATGTTAGAATGAAGAACCAAGTCGAGCCTTGTGATGCAACTAGTATAAAATTCTAGAAAGAGCTATGATAGGATATCGATCCATTTTTATTCTAACAGATTTCCTAGTACTTCAGTCAATATGACACTATACTCAGACGTATTTGTGTCATACTCATTGGTAGGTTCATGCACTCTATACAAATTCATGTCCATATTCAACTCCTAGAACAAACAAAAATTTCTCCAGATAGTGATTCCAGCCTTACTATACGATTCAATGAATCTCAGCTTTATGCCATGAGGCTCTTATATAGGTAAACTCATGTCTCATAGTATACTCAATTCTATGTACTCAGTTGAGTCATCAAGATATGACTTAATGGCTAATGAAATCATGCTACATTATGTATATGCTCAGACTAGGTTTCTTGAACAGTTTGTGCCTATGATTTCCTTACTCTAACCGTGCTTTATATGTCCAGTAAGTAAGACACTCAATCCTTTGCACTTGACTTCTCAGACCCCACCTTGAGTGGCTAGATCACGCTAAGTGTAAGTCAAGATTGATCAGTATTCTTTCATACATGATATTCATGCTCCCACTCTATTCCTTCAGTGATATTGGTTTATACTGTCATAGTTATTAGTAGAGGAGGCTAAGTAGTAGCTTAGATGAGAAGTCCTAGATATTCCCTTTTTGGTGAAGGAGTTCCACCTTAGCTTGTAGGTGTGGACGATAAGTGAGGTAAGGAATATTCATGTGAAATAGTTAGGTGAGAAATTTTAGAGTATCTCTTTTGTAGAATTTTGTGAAGTTACAATTTCTAGATATGCTAGGGAAAGGGAGAGAAGTCTTGGATAGTGTGAGCTACAAAGAAACCATAAGGTGATCATACTGATAGGCTTGAATCTCATGATTAAATATAGGTGGGCCTTTGCTTTGTGCGACTAGTGACCCATTGATTAGATATCAAGGTTAGTTGATTTTCATGATAAGAAGGAATTCCATTCTTGGGAGATAACTCCAGATGCAAGAGACTTAGTTGAGATATGCTTTAACATGGTGAAATAAAGTAGTTAGACTCAGACCTTAGTATCTTTATGTGCGCTGGTGAGAATTTTAGTTGCAAATGGTAAGTGTGGTATTTAGAGAAGTTGGTGTAGTTAAAAAGGGTGTTCCTAAGCTTAACAGTTGTCAACCGTATTGGTTAACGCAAAAGTAGTCTTGTTATTACTCCCTGCCCAGGATGCTCATACCTTATGTCTAGTAGCTTCAGATAGCAAGATAGTAGACTTCTCATATCAGACTTGTTCAGACCTGCCAGTAATCATTCCTAAGGCTAGAAGGCCCTACATTCAGTTCAGTCCATGCTAGTAAGTTTAGTCTAGAAGAGAATAGTTTTCTCAAACAGTTACTCCTCTCAGTTTTATGTCCCTTTCAATTACTACGATTTATAAGAGTGCATTCGTCCTTTACGAGTTTTAGCTAAGTTCCTACTCTCACTCTAGACTACTCATCGTGTTTGATATTCAGTTTCATATACCATTAGTTGTTCTCATGCCCTCAGTATGCATACATGCCTCATGAATTCAGCTCAGTTTATATTTCAATTTGGAATAAGTTTTTCATGTTAGAACTTCAGCTTTTAAAACTCATTTGGTGGGATTTCAACTCTTTCCCAACTATGTCAGGTTAGTAAGACTTCATTCGAGGACAAATGATCCCAAGGGGGAGATATTGTAACACCCCAAAAATTCTAAGCTAAGGTACAGACCATTTTCATATCTTAATCAGATGATTTCAAATGGTAAATAGGTGTTGAGATCAATACTTATGTGTGGGAAGTGTTTTAGATATGAATTAGGGTCATAAAGAACCTCTAGCTCAATGTTGAGTTGAAAGCTTCCCTCATTGATTGAGTTTTAGTGTAAGATTTTTCAAGGGTCAACTTCAAACAATCATAAATCCTAGAATATGAAGAGTTAGGTGACCTAGTACCCACAAAATTAAAGGTCTTTGAGACTTCTTTCCAATGTATCAACCATGCATTAATACAAGACTGGAATAAAAAGTTATCAGTAATTTACTAAAAGGCGTATGTCTATCAAAATGACAGACAAAAACCACGAGAGGAATCCACGGCTCGTGGATCAGACCATGAACCATGGATTGCATCCGTGGAAATCAGACCTGGAACTCAGATTTTTGTCTAAAAACAATGAGAAGGTTCCACAGGTCATAGAATGATCCACGGGTCATGAAACCAACTCGTGGAAATAGTTTAGAAACCTAAAAAGTGATCTGAGAACCATGACTTCCATCAACGGACAGTGGTGTATTCCTCGGGTCATGGTTCATGTCCGCGGAACCTGTCGATGAGCTTTTTTTAGCAGTTTTACTTAGTTTCCTTAGGGATATTTTACACTTTTTCCACCTTGTTTTCAATTTCAATTTTAAGTCATTTTAGCCTCTATTATGTGGGATTTAAAGGGAGTTACGACTAAGCTCTCTTATTCTCTCCATTACAAATCCTAAGTCAGAAAAGAAAATAAATAAGAATGTTCTCTTATGCCTAGGGCGTATCTAGTATATGTCCGAGATGCTAGTGATGACCCTTCTTCCACTAAGTCGGTCCTTATGGTTAGTGATTTCCAAGATGTGTTCCCGACCGACCTGCCAGTCCTTCCACCTAAGAGAGATATTGAATTTGATATCGAGTTAGAGTTAGGCACCAAGCCCATTTCTATTCCTTCTTACTGTATGGCTTCAGCTGAGTTGAGAGAGCTTAAGGAGCATCTTCAGGACTTGTTAGCTAAGGGTTTCATTAGACCGAGTGTATCTCCTTGGGGTGCTCCAGTTCTATTTGTGAAGAGGAAATATGGGTCGATGCGGATGTATATTCAATATAAGAATCTGAATAAGGTGACTGTGAAAAATAAGTATCCGATGTCATGCATAGATGACTTATTTGATCATGTTAAGGGTTCAGCCATGTTTTCAAAGATAGATTTGAGGTCAGGCTACCACCAGTTGAGGATTACGGTGGAAAACATCCCTAAGATAGAATTCAGGACACATTATGGCCACTACGAGTTCCTGGTGATGTCATTTGGGTTTACTAATGCCCCCGCAACTTTCATGGACTTGATGCACAAGGTGCTTAGCCTGTATTTGGACTCGTTTGTCATAGTTTTCATAGATGACATCATGATATACTCGCGGAGTAGAGATGATCATGAGCAACACTTGAGAATTATGCTTCAGACTTTGAGAGATCATCGGCCTTATGTAAAGTTCTCAAAGTGCGAGTTTTGGCTTGAGTCAGTAGAATTCCTAGGACACGTGGTGTCTAAGGATGGGATTAGAATGGACCAGGGGAAGATTTAAGCTGTTCATGATTGGCCAAGATCTACTTCTCCTACCGAGGTTCACCACTTTGTTAGGTTAGCAGGATACTACATGAGGTTTGTCAAAGGGTTTTCTTCCATAGAAGCACCCTTGACTAGGCTAACTAGGAAGGATGTCCATTTCAGTGGTCGGATCAGTGCGAGGATAGTTTTCAGAGGCTTAAGGCCTTATTGACCTTAACTCAAGTATTGACTTTTCAAGTTGAGTATCAGAGCTTCTCAGTGTATTGTGATGCTTCAGGGGTTGGTCTTGGTTGTGTATTGATGCAATAGGGTCATGTGATAACTTATGCATTGGCACAACTGAAGGTTCACGAGTGCAACTACCCCACTCATGACTTGGAGTTGGCGGCAGTAGTCTTTGCGCTCAAGATTTGGAGGCATTACCTATCTGGGTTCATTGTGAGATCTTCACCGATCACCATAGTCTTCAGTACATCATGAGTCAGTGAGAGCTGAACTCTAGGTAGAGGAGATGGATTGAGTTACTGAAGGACTATGATTTCACCATTCTGTATCATCCGGGAAAGGCAAACATGGTGGCGGATACCTTGAGTCGGAAGACAGTAAGTATGGGAAGCCTAGCTTCACTTTCAGTTTTAGAGCAACCATTGGCCTTGGACATCTAGTCCTTGGCTAACCATTTTGTTAGGCTTGACTTGTCGGATCCTAGTAGAGTTCTCGCCAGTATTGAGGTTTTTTCTACCTTGGTTGATCAGATTCAGAGCCGTCAGTTTGAAGATTAGCGATTGTGTGACCTTTATGATCAGGTTATTCAGGGTGAGGCCAGCCATGCCACTTTAGATTCAGGTGGTGTTCTATGATTTGATAGTCATCTTTCTGTTCTGAGATTTGGTGATCTGATTCAATTGATCTTCCGATAGGTGCATTGTTTTAGATATGCCATCTTGTTTTTGCAACTATGGTTGTAGTATTCGTTTTCGTTGGTAGTATCACCCTTGTGGTCATGTGTGGCCTTGTATTGACTCTGGACTATAGATGGTGGGTTTACTTGGGAATGTGTGTGAGTCTCGGACATCGATATTGTTATTATAGAGTTGGTTATATTTGTAATAGAGCGATAAGAGCATATGCAATGCCGATAGGTTGAACGCGAGCAGTGTTTTAAAAGGCGGAGGCGTAAGGCGAAGCATTTTACTTAGCACGGGGTGAGGCGTAAGGCCCGGGGCTTAAGCCCCATGTATCTTTAATTTTAATTTTATAATATAGTAAAATAGTATAATAACTCAAAAATTATAAAAAAATACATTAATAATTTTTAAAAATTTAAAACATGATTAAAGAAACTCATAGAAAATAAAACTTCTAACATCATTTTACAAGTAGAAGTAATGAAATAATATAAAAAATATTATGAGATTCAAATCAACTCTAACACTTTAACTCCAAACAATAAAAGAATCACAATTTCTTAGAATATATGACTATACTATGCAATTTACCTCTCAAAAAAATTAGTTAATAAACTATTAGTAGTATTATAATTAAAACATCACTCTTTCATGAATAAAAAAATGCTTTCAAGTAACAAAACAATAAAATATGAAAATTTTGAGACATAGAAACCAAAAACATGAAGACCAATGACAAGTGAAGATGTAAAATCTGGCTATGTATTTTAAAAAGAGATCTTAAGTGATATTCATCCTCACGATGTTCTCAAATAGTAAACAAGCAATTAGTTTTCTCAACTTTCTTATTTCTATACGTGAGGAGTACTAAGCATCATTCATTTATTGAAGAATTATGAGAATCAACAATGTTGACCAAGAAATTTGACAGATAATTAGGTAGAACTGTTAGGCGAGCCCCGAGCGTTAGGCGTTAGGAGTGTTTGGGGCGTACGATTGGACACTTACGGCATAAGCCTCACAGGACTTAATCCCCACACGTGGGCCATGAGGCATTTTGCCAGTGCCTCACCTCGGGGCGAGCCTCAAAACTGCCTTTTAAAATATTGATCGCGAGCCGTTGGGCTACTGTTTGTGATTGGGCATGCCATTATCATACATATAAAGATGCTTTCTATATGTTTTACTACAGTTTTGGCTTCGGGACTACTATGAATGGTTTTCTAAACCTTGTATGGCCCTGAGGGCCCATTTTTTGTATAAATGGTTACAGAAGGTTTGGAACTAATTTTAGCGGATCTTCTTGGGATAAAAGAGTTAAAAGGATCATTTTATCACCGGTTTTCATACTATTACTATACTCGGTAGAGGCGGAGTGCTAGACATGTTTTACTGTTGGTTTGAAATGATAATAGACTCAGTCAAGCTGAGCGTCAGACTTGTTTTACAATTGTTTTAGACCCAGTCATGTCTAGGGACCATTGTTGGGGATTTTGAGGTTTGATACACTGATTTAGACACCGGGCATGCATTTTATGACTTTTGTTGCTTGTTTGGATTCGGATACACTTTGGATGATTATATTGAGATTATGAGAATTAGTATGTGGTGGAGGACCTCTATGGACCTTTCCAATCTGGACCAGGGGCTACATGATGAGCGTGTCAGAGGAGGGGTATACGGTGTAGTTGAGGTATACGGGCAGTGTCCTTCCATGGATCGTACCTATTGGGCCCCTAGGCACCGGAAGAGGTACATACAGAGCTATTGTTCCACTTGGTTTTCACACTATTGCATCATGTCATTCATTGTGTCCGATTCCACCCTTGTTTGTTGTTTGCTGAGTGTACGATCCGATAGTATGATATGCCGGAGGGATTGTCTTCACTTGAATGTGTTCCTCGGGTATATTGTCACGACCTGATTTCTTAGGTCACGATGGCACCTACAACTCCCAGTAGGAAAACCCATCCCCGTAGCCTGGAATGGTTAGTAATGGGCTACTACCTAAACCAACACGCACAATAAGCAGAAATAAGCGGAAGCAGATATAAAATAGGACAATGCGGAAGAAACAACCTGAATATATATACAAAAAGGAGACTACACCAACCCAAAGACCTGGTATCAAAAGTTCATGAGCTTCTAATAGAATATAAGTGCTAGAGATAACAAAATAGAATATACAACTCTCTCCAAATGTACAGTGAGTAACATGCAAAAAGATAAGATGTGGTCAAGCCCCGGTCAGCAGGAGCTCACCCTAGTCTCGAATATCCAAGGCTGCATGAGTCTCCATGCGATCAATAGAGAAAGTTCACACTAATATCTGCACCAAAAACATGCAGAAGTGTAGTATGAACACCAATTGCTAAGAAACGAGTGCCCAGTAGGCATCATTGGTCGACTGAGCGTATATAAGATATAAAAGCAGTAAATAGCAGATAGCAAAGAAGAAGTCACAAAAGCAATAAAGAAAGCACATGGATACTAGCATCGATAGAAGCCAACAAGAATTACAAACATGTTATTTTAGCCACAGAAGATATATATAACAAAGAACACAGGTAAAGGAAAGAAGAACGCACATGGTGTCCTTGCAACAACAATATATATAAAGCGAGAGTTTAGAAAGATGGCAGTTTACCGGTAACCTCAAGTAAAAAGGGAAAGAAGGGAAGCAATTAAACATACTCAAGCTAGAAGCAATACACTTAATGAAATCATGCTAAAAACCCAACTACAAGATAAGAACATATAGAAATCAACCTCACAAGTACAACCCTATGGTGGAATAAATTGCTCCATAAAGAACCGAAAGCAACTAATCACCACCAAGATAAAGGATACAATCTACTAACCAACAACTGCTTAGAACGTCACATAATTAGTGCCTCAACAATATAAAACCCACTAATCCATCACTGATCAAGAGTCCAACAAATCAGAACCTCAACAGGCTAGAATCCACTAATCCACCAATAACCAAAGGCCATAACAAGCTCTAGAATAAGACATAAGTAATACAATCCACCTACAGTCCCTACGGGTACCCATACACCTAAGGAATATAATAAAGTGAAAACAAATCCTTCGGTATCCTATACTATTGGAGCGTACACTGAGCACACAACAAACAAGGGTGGAATCCGAGTGAAATATGCATGATGTGATATAATTGAGCCGCTGTGACAATAACCCTGTATTTACCTCCCCCGGTGCCCGTAGGCCCATTAGGAGGACCCATGGTAGGACATACCCGATGTACCTTAACTACACCGTATATCCCTCCTCTGGCACACTTGGCACGTAGCCCCTGTTCCTGGATCAGCAGGACCCATGGAGGTCCTCGACCACATACAATAACAAATGCAAAATCTAAAAGTATAACTGCCCAGAGTGTATCTGGTTCTAGATCAATAATTAGAATCTTGTAGTACATGCCCGGAGTTGATCCAGATATAAAATAATAGTACTAATCTCAAAAACCCTGTCAAAGGGTGCCCGGAGTGTATCCGGGTTTAAATCAGTCATAAAAATTTCAATAACCCTTAGAAAGGGTTCCCAATCCGGGTCTAAATCTGTAGTAAAAACATATCTAGCACTATGGCACAACCGAGTCTAGTGTCAGTGAGAAAATTTGTAATAAAATCATCATAATATCTTCTTTATTCCAAGAAGATCCATAAATGAGTTCCAAATTCCTTTTTATAATCATTTACTTAAAACGACCCCTCTAGGCCATGCAAAGTTTAGAAAATCGGTGATAGTAGGCTCAAAGACAAAACAGTAGTAAAACATGTAGAAAATCCTTTGAATGAATGATATGTTCGCAAACAATTGATTAGCCCAACGGCTCACAATAATCCTATCAGCCCTGAACAGGCAAAATCATCTCTACAGCACAGATATCCAGCCTAAAGCAATATCTCGTTGTCCGGTACTCGCGGACATTCCTGGATATCCCACCGTCTATGGTCTAGAGGCAAATACAAAGGCCACACGAGGTCACAAGGGTAATGTCACAACACTACAATGAATATTACAAACAAAATAAGAAATAAATAGAACAAAGAGACGGACAAGGTCTAGGGTACCAACCTAAAATAACCCACCCAAGGATACTAATTAATGCAATTATAGCCTATATACGCAAAGTCTAAGGTAGGGAACACCATAACCTACCTGTCGTCCGACGACTAGCTGCTGGAATGGTGTCGTCCAAGCTCGAACTGCTCCAAAAATCCCTGAATCACGAGCAAACTATCAAATTAATATACTACTTGTCAAGACAAAGACAACGATACCCATAATGCTAAAAACATAGTTGGGTCAACATTTGGATCAAAAGCAGGCCTGCAAGGTCCACAACCCAAAATTGGAAATAAAAAAGCGCACGACGATCCCAACACTCCCATGAGTGCATGCTCTAAAATTGAGCGTATTTAGCCAAGAAAAGAACTCAAAATAGTCCGCTCAACCAAATAATTTAAAGCGGGAATTTAAGAATAAAACCAGAATAAAATGGAGAATTCACTTACCACAAGGAGAGGAATCAAGTCAACTGAGTGAATTCCACGAAACTACGAGCATGCAGTCCCAAAAATAGCAACCACAACCAAGAATTCCCCCAAGCTTTAAGAAAGTCATCAATGGAGTTTAAAAATGGAGAAAAAGCTTTTTGGGGAACAAAGAGCTTATCAAGACGAAAAGGGAATAGAACATAGTGCCAAGAGATGAATTATCACGCTAGGAACTGATTTGGAACAAGTCTTTGGTGAGAGGAATTGCTTTTAAAGTAAGAGAGCAAAGGTGAAATGGCCTGAAAATTCAGGGAAAAAGGTATTTCTGTTGCAGGTCGTAGACCAGCGCAGTCGCGCTGGCCTAGCGCATTCTTGCTTAAGGAGGGAGGGGGTCACAGGCTAGCGCAATCGCGTTGCCCGGGTGCCATTGGTGCTGAAGTAAATCACAGGCTAGCGCGATCGTGCTGCTCGGGCGTTATTGGCGCTGAACACTTCTGCTACAGAAAAACTAGCAAAGTGAAAAACTTCCACAGGAGGTTCTAAGCACAATTGAAACACGATACTCACAAACCAAACACGCTATTAGAGTAGAAATAACATTCCAGACTCAATGGAATTGACTAAACTTCTAGACGAGGTTGTCTTGGAGAAATATTGACCCAAGTCGACACTAGCTAAAGTCAACCGAACACCCTAAATGAGCCCGACTCACCCGGTACCTGAATCAACCACCTACCTAACCCAAACTCGACATATGGAGCTAAAAGCGCAGACATAATTTTATCCGAGGCCATCTTCTCCGAATGTTGTCCAAAGTCAACCATACAAGCCCAACTAGAATGAAAACATAGAACGAGAGAAAATATCAAGCTGAAAAGTTCCAAGATCCCAACTAAAGGTCCAACTAGACCAAAGTCCATGCTTTGGAGCTAACAAAACTATCAGAATTCGATTCTGAGCTTGATTACTAAGAATGTTGACTGAAGTCAACTATTTCTTAAGTTAAGTCTCTAAAATAGGGAAACGTCCATAATGACCAAACAAATGGCCCGAGCACCAAACTACCGGTCCCAGAAAGCCATAAATAACTTGGGGCCGCTATAGGCAAGATCCAATAGTACAAAGAAGGAAAAAATGCATGTATAACAAAAAGGGTCATTACATAATCAATTATAAAAAATGACTTTCGTCCGCAAAAGTCAAGAAAGAAGGAAACTGCAGAGACTTAACGACTGCAGATAAAAAGCCCGCACCACTTATTTGGGAACCCGAGTATCCTCCTTGATCAGACGACACCCAATAGAACAAAATCGAAGAAGAGCTACCAAGCCTTAACTAACTCACTAGCCAAGATAGTTTCCAGCCTTCAACTTGCAAAACTCCAAAGGTATAATAACAAAATCAAACTTTCAATAAACTCAATTGGAGTGCACCGGCATGACACCAAAAGGAAGAAGACCGAGGCGATCATCAAACGGAACTCAAAACCTTGACATAAAAACTAGGTTCACCCAAAAAGGCCACTAACTAAACCTTTAACTCCTGAATCCTTTGGCTCGCTAAACCCTTCTACCTAACCTGGATCCTTTGCACCATGAACAAGAAGCTTAATACAAGTGAAACACTCGAGCCACCCTCAAAACATCAACTAACTAACCAAAGATCCATGGTTCTCACTATATTCAACCTCGAACGAGGTTACCTTCACACTTAAACTCTTACCAAGCCAAGCTTTAGTCCACTTTCCTCTGACATATAAAATACCAACCCGTAGCATATACTTGAAAGATGGAGTAATTTTTCCTGACTAACCATTAACTAACGGACGCATACCTTTGCTAAGATCAAACTTGGTACTTTAACCCAACTGAACTAACCATCGAAGCCCAACTGTAAGTAGAACACTAATGTCGGGAATGTCATAAATGAACACCTTATGTCAACGGGGAAACGTCAAACTATAGAATGAAACTAACCTCGCTGAACCATTCCAAGTCAGAATTGACTGAAAGTGAATAGACTTGGGAAACCTGTCTAAGAAGACCCAAACAAAACTAGAACTCTGCCAGGAATGTAGTAACCCTACCACAAAGTCTGTAGCCATCACCCAAGATCAAAACTAGGAATACCAGTGTTGCTCAATATACTCGAACACCATTCAAATTTGAAATCACCTTACTAGCCTCACCTCAGAAAGCAGTCCACCGAGCCATGAATATCAAGTCAAAAGACCCTGTAGGCAAAGGAAAGGATGTCTGGTGTCCAAGATTGCCACTTAGCTATAGAAAACTTCCTAATCTTTCAACCTATCCTCGAGCTCTAAAACACCTGCTCTGTTGTACCAGTATGCAACCCACTATCTGCAAAAGCAATTTATCAAGTCATAACTCCTGACCTATACTGGAAGAGCCTAACTAATGCTGGAATCCCATAAAATAGATAACCCTTTGGATAATCAACTACTTCAAACCCCCAACTCTCGAAACACGAAGGCGACCACCAACCTCGAAGTTCCATCAGAATCCATAGTAGCCTTTTTGGCCTCAATCCACATAACCTGATCACATATGACACACCACCACTGATCCTTAAACTTACACCGCTGAATTTGTCCAACTAAGGTAAAATGGACCTGGTACTAACAAGAGCACCACTGGGATCTGGAAAGTACAACCTAATCAAATGGTTAGCCAAGGACTGGATGTCCAAGGCCAATGATCACTCCGAATCTAAAGTAGAGAAGCTAAGTTATCCGCTTTTACTGCCTTCCAGCTCAAAGATGTCGCAACCGAAGAGAACCTTCCACGGACCATCCAATATAACATGCTAGCCCATGATTCTAAAACCCAACTATAATTACCATCCAATGCCTCTGTCAAACCCCTGATTAGACCCATACTCTATGGATGAATACGATAGGAACTGGAGCCAACTAAGCTCTGAATATGTGATGGCCCCATCCATAGATTCTACTGAGACTTGGGTCATCCAAAGAATGTAACAAGGAATTCATAACTGATGCCACAAGCCCCCAATGGTAGTACTGGAAATGGCCACTACCTCGAACTCTTACTAGAAGGAAAATTTGATCTCAAATATATTGAAGGAAAATGCCACTACACATTGTAGTCGATCAAATCAAGTCACCAACACATAAAGCAATGCAAACCCTTAGTCGTCAGCTCAGTCAGCTACTAGCAACCAATGCAAAAGAACAAGGAGTCATCTCCCTCCTATTACGAACCAATCAAAACCTTTTTCAAAGATACACTGGACTCTACAAACTCTTTCTCAGAAGTGCCTGGAGCTGCTCCCTTAGCTCCTACGACTCTACTAGCGACATTCAATAAGGCATGAAAGGAATAGGCTGAATGTACATCTCAACAAAAATACTACAATCAAAACTCAACCGCAATGCTATAGTCAAGAATCAGCCAACAGGAACTGAGGAAAATAAGGAAACAACTCATATACCTGCCAACTTACAAAACTAAAAAAAATAACAAGGATCAACTCTAACCTCTCGAGAAAAGCAAAACCATCTAGTACCCACTGGCACAAAAAACACCACTCTTCTTAAGACAAAACCTCAATCTTAGGTACAACCACAAGTACCATACAACAAAACCATAAGGACTTCTAGCAAACACTAGATAATGGTTTAGGCAAAAATCACCCAAGACCACTAGAATGAGATAGTCAAACAGATTCTAGAACCATAATAAAAGTGAAATTAAAGCCAACCATACCTACCCACAAGTCATAACTCTGGGTAATCACCTCCCAAGGATAACACACCCTATCCACTCCAATAGTAAAACAACCAATCAATAAACAGGTAGGCATATATGCATATACACAAAAAGGGTAGATTCGCAAAGCCAACAATACCTGCACTAGCCAATGGTAACAAAATTCATACCTAAAGCAACGTTATCTGGAACATTCACCTCTGGCCTACTAAGAGGGGCATTGAACATTCAGTGTCTATCACTGGCTTGAGTAGTTAATACTGAAGGCTCGGTCATCCCTAATGGGGGACAATCTCTAGAATAATGACCAACCACTCCATAACTCTAAAAACTCCAGGAAGTCCTACTCTGATGCACGGAGCCTGTCAACTCTGGATGGATACATGAACCACCTAGCTGAAAGCCACCTCTAACCATGTGGGGACCACCCCTACTACTCTGTGGACCAACTCTCACTGCCTTGAAACCACCCCTACTACCCCGTACACCACCTCTAGTCAGTGGCACTACTGACTGGAAGGTATGATTATGGAGTAATCCCTAGCAAAGTGCCCATGCTCACCATACTAAAAACAACTCCCACTAAATAAAGTCTGATAGGAAGCTCTCGCTAAACCTGATTGGCTACCATGGCCTACACGTCCTAAATGTGAACCTCACAGAACCTGACCTAAACCATGTCTATTTTTCTCAACATGCTCGGTACAACCACCCTTTGAAACCTGTGGGGCCACAAAAACTGGCCTGCTATATAGAAAGAAATAGAACCGATCTCTACCAGATAATCCCTACCACAAGTTTGAGAACCATGAAAACTGCCCTGATAGTAACGCCTCTTACCACTACCTCGATATGCCTCGTCACATAATACCTCAATAGCCCAAGCATGATCAACCAGCTGAAGGAAGTTACTCCCAACTATAACCAAGTGCTCGGTCGCCAAATATAGCAGTGAAATCAATCCTATGATTAAACTCTAAACTCTCTCAAACTCTATAGACACAGTCTTAGAAGTGAGCCTAATCACCTCATGAAACATCACCTCATACTCCAATACTGACATATAATCCTGCTAAAGAACTAGGATCTCAGATCTAGCTGAAGCATCACTCAAAGAACTGGGTACTGCCTCTACCTGTGGCACTGATACACCCTTTTAAAGACTCATAGTCCTAGCCATGGTGTCCTGAAGAACTAGGGTAGCCATGAATCCTACCAGAGGATGGGTTGGCCCCAAAATGCCTAGCTGATGTAGTAAACTCTCACTCTGAAATCCTGGCGCTGGCAAAAACACTGAACCAACAGGCATAAAAGTATCGACGTCACCCATTGTCGTACTCGTCCGAGGCATCTAAGAAGGAATTGAACAAATGAAATTTAGAAGTTGATAGAGCTAGGAATGCACTATGAGGATCTAAGAATATGGAACTTTTCTTAATAATACTGTGTAGCCTCCCATAGATAGGATACGAATATTATCGTACTGATCCGCGAGACTCTACTTAGACACTTGCTCTTGTACAAATGAAACCAGAGAACCTAGATCTCTGATACCAAGCTGTCACGACCCGATTTCTCAGGTCATGATGGCACCTACAACCCTCAATAGGTGAAACCATCCCCGTAGCTTGGAACAATAAGTAATAGGCTACTATCTAAACCAATAGGCATAATAAGCTGAAATAAGCAGAAGCAGATATAAAATAGGACAATGCGGAAGCAACAACCTTAATATATATACAAAAAAGAGACTACACCAACCCAAAGACCCCGTATCAAAAGGACATATGCTTTTAATTGAATACAAGTGTTAGAGACAAAAAAAATAGAATATACAACTCTCTCCGAATGTACAAAGAGTAACAATACAAAATGATGAGATATGGTCAAGCCCTGGTCGGAAGGAGCTCACCCTAGTCTCGAATATCCAAAGCTGCACGAGTCTCCATGCGATCAATGGCAAAAGCTCACACTAATATCAGCACCAGAAAGATGCAAAAGTGTAGTATGAGCACCAATTGTTATGCAACAGGTACCCAGTAAGCATTATCGACCAACTGAGCCCATATAAAATTGTAATGACCCTTCCGGTCATTTCCACGTTTAAGTTTTGAAGTCAAGCAAATCGACAAAAGATCGTAAGACCTTTAACAAATTTCCTGAACTTTGGGTCAAATGTCTCGGGGCTTTTCTCCCAATATATAAAGAGTTAGGAGTCCCCCGAAATACCAAATCGAAGGTCTACGAGTCTAGTTTCCAACGCATAAAACCTCACGTCCAACTGATCTCGGAGCAAGGAGTTATGACTGTTTTACCGCGGACTGTCTGGCAGAAAACGGGTTGCGAACCGGGTCGCGAATCGGGTCGGGTTTAACCCGATTTAAGCTTCAATTTCATGTTTTAAAATGCCATTTCAGTTCCGAAACAGTGATAAAATATAAGGGAGGATCCCGAGAGAATTCTTGAATATCAAAATCGTGCGTAGGCGAATTACGAGCCTAAACTTAAGAACCTTCTTAGCATCGTGCGTATATTTGAAATATTTATTTAAAAGTTTAATTTGGTAAAAATTATATTATTATACCCTTTGGAAAATATATTTGATGCGATATAAGTGTATACGTATTTATTTTATAAAGTTTTTATACTCCGTAATATTTTAACGGAGATAGTAAATTTAGCTATGTTGAAATTTATTATTATAATATAATAGGTTTTAATGGAAATGATTTTCTATTAATTATGGTATATTTAAAATATTATATTTATTTTACCACGAATTTACGCAATACCCGAGTATATACTTAACGGGTCGAGTTGGTTGCCACCTCCACTTCCACGTGGAAAGTGGAGGGCTAACACAACACTTACCAAGCTTGTAAGGTGGCAGCACGTTAAGGTTGCTTTGAATTGGGGTGCTGCCTAACTTTCCTTTACTTGTCATTACATAATTAATGTTGAAGAGATCACTGAAGGCAAGGGAGTAATTAGTTGCTGCCAACAATTGATAATATTTCCTTGAAATATAATTGTGGTAAAATTACCACAGTACATTAATTATCTACGTTAAGTTATTCCGTCCCAAATCCGATTCCGATTCCGATTTAGTTTTGGATTTTCTCGGAGTGGTTCGAGCTTGGACATCGTTGTTCCAGCAGCTTGTCGTCGGACGACAGGTAGGTTACGGTTTATTTTCCCCAGACTCCGTGTATATAAAATAAAATTGTATTAATGGGCATCCTTGGGTTGGTTTATTAGGTTGGTACCACAGACCTTGACCGCTTTATTCATGTCCGCCTATTTTTATTTCCTTCGTTGTTTGTAGTATTTGCGGATATATTTTATTTACCCTTGTGGTCCTGCGAGGCCTTGTTGACTCTGGAACATAGAAGGTGGGATTTTGGGAATGTCCGCGAGTCCCGGGCATAGTATTATCCTTCTAGGCTGGTTATGCTTGCTGAGTAGCTGTGAGCCTGTGCAGGGTCGATAGGTTGATTGTGAGCTGCGGGGCAGCTATTGTGTGTGATCATATCATTTCCATGCATATAAAGAGGTTTTATCCATGTTTTACTGTGGTTTTGGCTTCGGGCCTATTGGCACTGTTTTCTAAACTTTGCATGGCCCGGGGGGCCCGTTTTTGATGGAAATGATTTGGAAATGGTTGATTTCACTTGTGGTTTAAAATCATCAGTTTTATGATTATCACTAGACTCGGCAGGGCCGGAGTGCTAGTTGAGTTTTCTTACTACTTGAGATGATTTTTAGCCTCGGTTGGACCGAGCACCTGAGATGACTTTTTACTGTTTAGACCCGGCGACGTCCGGGCACCCTTGGAGGGGTTTTTGAGATATTTTCCTACTATTTTTTTAGTCCTGGACAGGGTCTGGGCATGCATATTCGAGACTGGGTCTCTATCTTGATATTGAGACTGGGTCTCTATCTTGATACATGTTCTGATACTGAGATTTGGTATGGGGTCTGGGACCTCCATGGACCTTGCTATCCGGGCCAGGGGCTACGGGCTGCGTGTGCCGAAAGAGGGGTATACGGGGGAGTAGAGGTATACGGGCAGAGTCCTTCCATGGAACCTACCTGCTGGGCCGGATCGGCGCCGGAGAAGGTACATACAGAGATACTATGGCACTTGAGATCTTCATGCATCATATCATTCATGGTTCGAGGTTCCACCCTTGTTTGCTGTTTGCTGATTGTACGCGCCGGTAGTATGGGATGCCGGAGGGTTTGTTTTCACTTGTTTGTGTTCCTCGGTTGTATGGGCGGCCGAGGGACTGTAGGTAGACTTTTGTTATTTTTCTTACAGAGTTGTTCTCTATTAGGGATGAGTATGAGATTGGTTACTGCTAGACTGTTAGTTTCTGGATTTGAGATTGTTATGATTAGTTGGGTTGATTCATGTCTTGAGCATGCCTATTATTACTCTTCCTCTCTTCTTCTTACACTTGAGGTTACCGGTATACCGTCCATTTCGTAAACTTATTTTGTATACACTGTTGTTGCAAGGACCCCAGGTGCGTTGTTCTTACTTTCACCTGTGCCTTTGGTGTGTATATTCTGCCTGCTAGCCTCATATGTGTTTCTGTTGATTTCCCTCTGGGCTAGTTCCTGTGTACCTTTTGTTGATTTCTGTGACTACTTGCTTCTATTCTGTCTATTACTGCGCTTTTATCTTATATGTGCCCAGTCGGCCGTATGATTACCTTACTGGGTACCTTATGCTTCGCATTTGGTGCTCACCCCTACCCCCTGCATCTTTGGGTGCAGATCCTAGCGTGGGCCATCGCCGCTAGACCGTTGTGATTCGTGCTTGGAGATCTGTTGGAGACTACTTCAGACTGAGGGTGAGCTCTTGGCGACTGGAGCTTAGCTTTAGTTTATCTTTTGCTTATGTACTCTATTACCATTCAGAGACATCTGTATATATTCTTTGGTTTATTTGCACTCCCTGTATGTAGTTTGGCTCTGTACTATGATACCAGGTCTTGGGGTTTGGTTTAGTTTCCGCATATGTATATATTTATAAACCTGTTATCTATTTTATTCGTTTTGTTCTCTTAATTGTTAGATAGTAGCCCATTACTAACTGTTCTGGGCTACAGGGACTGGTTCACCTACCGGGGGGTGTAGGTGCCATCATGACCGAGAAATCGGGTCGTGACAACTTGGTATCAGAGCTTTAGGTTCACCGGTGTCATCGGTATAGGAGCCAATGTCTAGTAGAGTCCTACGGATCGGGGCGGAGACGTCCGTACTCAATCTTTGGGAGGCTACAGTGACATTTTAGGAAATTCGACTCTTTCATTGCTTCTGTGTCGGGCGTTGTACCCTTGAAGTTTCTAGAGATCTCATTGTTCTACTATCAATTCTTCCGCAGGATGGTATAACGCTACGAGATTCATCGGCAGCCGCAGAGGATTGAGCTCCCACTCCAGACTTAGGTCGAGGACGCCCTCGAACAGTTGCACATGCTAAGCGGGCTAGCGGGGAGATAGAGCCCGAGCAGTATGTGGGTTCAGGGGGCAGCCCAGTACCACCAGTTCAGCGCAGCTCCTAAGACCAGCTCCAGTCCACTTCTGTGCCCAGCTCCACCCACAGCTCGTCTCCAGATATTCGGGGATTACTATTGCAGCTTTTGGGTGTGATTGGAGAGCGTCCTCTCGGAATGGTAGCGCAGACATCTGCTCAGGGGGCAGCCCTGGGTGCACAGAGCTCAGGAGCGCAGCCTGCTACTATGGCTCCCCGTGCGGAGGTTATTCCGGTCCCATCTGTTGCACAGCCTCTTGCTCCTCGCCCAGCTATGACAGAGTCAGAGCAGAAGGCATTGGGTAGGTTTTTTGAGGTTAGCACCTCCGAGGTTTGCGGGTACTTCTGGACAGGATCCACATGACTTTATTACTACCTGTGAGGAGATGTTGCATCATTTGGGTTTGTTGGAGACTCACGGGGTTTGTTATACTACCTATCAGTTGGAGGGCCCAGCGAAGTTATGGTGGAGGGCCCAGGTTGCTTGTAGACCACCGTCGTCACCTTCTTTGACCTGGTCTGAGTTTTATGAGGCCTTTATGGCCAAGTTCTTACCCCAGAGTGATCGGGGGCGTCGCAGGGAGCAGTTCACTCACCTTGTGCAGGGATCTATGACTATCTCGGAGTATGAGACCCATTTTCATCAGCTAGCACCGTTCGGGGCTATGATCATTCCTACTGAGGCTGATAGGATTCGCAGAGTTGTATGGGGTTTGAGGCCAGAGATCAGGCAGCCAGCTGAGATATTGATTGCCACTGGTCAGGTCATCCCAGGCTATTGTAGCATTAATGCGCGCACCGTGGAGGACTACAGCAAGACATGAACAGGGGTCTAGAGATAACGAAGGCCTCGACTGATCAGCGTGTCTATAGTGGTCCAGAACTATGGCGGTAGAGCGTCCTTGGCCAGTGGAAGCCGGAGTTTTCAAAGCCACAGCAGTACAGGGATCAGTCCAATACCGACCTGGTATCAGTCTTCCCTTCAGACATTTTGGTAGTACCCAGTTCGAGCAGATGGTTCAGAGGCAGCCATCAGGTCTTATAGCGGAGCCAGTCTTCGAGGGGTACAGTTTCATGTGGCATCAGGTCGAATGGTGGTCATCGGGATTTGCGGGTTCATCTCGACTGAGTAGGCGTTAGGGGGGCTTTTTTACTTGTGGTGGATGGGTCATTTTGCTTTAAAGATTGCCCTCAGCAGAGACAGTCAGTTACGCGAGCCTTTACGGGCACGTTTCAGCCCCCGGCTAGAGGGGGTGGTCGTCAGAGTAGAGGTAGTGCTCCGCGTGGCAGAGCAGGTGGTAGGGATGGCGGTCGGGCAGGTGGAGGTCGTCGTCAGTTTTATGCGGTCCCTAGGAGACCAGAAGCAGAGGCCTCAGATGCTGTGATTACAGGTACGATTTCTGTGTGCCATCAGTCTGCTATGGCTTTATTTGATCCTGGATCCACTTGTTCATATGTATCTGCCTACTTTGTGCCTTGTTTGGGGTTGGCTAGTGAGCCATTATCTGTTCCTGTTTCTGTTTCGACTCCAGTAGGAGATTCTTTAGTAGTGGATCGGATTGTGAGATCATGTATGTTATCTATTGGTGATTCAGAGACTTGGGGAGACTTGATGATTCTTGATATGCTAGATTTTGATGTGATACTGGGCATGGACTGGTTATCCCCTCACTGTGTGGTTTTGGATTGTTATGCCAAGACTATTACCATAGTTGTGCCCGGTGTATCCCCGGTTGTGTGGCAGGGTTCTGTTAGCCATGCACTATCTGGGATCATCTCTTGTCTTCGAGCTAGAATGTTGATTTCCTGTGGGTGTTTAGCTTATCTAGCATATGTCCGAGATGTTAGTGCTGACCCCACTTCTCCTGAGTCTGTTCCTGTGGTTAGAGACTTCCTCGATGTGTTTCCTACCGACCTGCCAGGCCTTCCACCTGAG